>MU226413.1:1697530-1722696 GCA_018584345.1 Thuja plicata
AAGCTAAGACATGATTTCAATGCAATTTAGTCTAGAAATTGAAACTATCTTATTTGCAAAATGAAATTAATCTATATGAGATTAGCAAGAAAATGAGACAACAATTCAGTATTCTAACAATGCAAAATTTCTCTAATAATTCAGGGGGTTTGAATGAAGAATGAGAGTTCTTTTATAGACTCTGAGAGAATCAGAATAGAAACTTTCCTGTTTTGAAATAAAACAAATAGAAAAGCCAATTAAAAACAGAAAACTTTATTAAAAAGAATTCAATAAATTGTTTTCTTCCTGCTTTAACAGTTTTCTTTCTTTGATTTAATATTGTTTTATTTGAATTTAATTGTTTTCTTTCTCTTTAAAGCACAATTAATTCAAAGTTTCCATTTCTGAATAGAGGTAAGATTTTTGATAGAATATCCAATTAATTAAATAAATATGACCTCATAATTTCTTTTTTTCTCAATTATCTGAATAATTAAATTCAATTATCTGAATAATTAAATTCAATTATTGAAATGAGGATATTTATTTAATAATTAAATATTATTTAATTCCTTTTTCATGTGTCTCAGCTAAAGAGGGTGAATTTAATTTAATTAAAGTGCTAGGACTTTATTAATTAAATTAATTCGATCATAAGGTTTGTTTAGCCAAATAGATATTTAGGAATTAAATATGATGTATGATTAATACAGATTTATGATTTTCTACATTTGACACTCAGGTCGAGTAGAGTCAGTGAAAACTCAGAATTGCCTAGTACAATAGGACTTTGATGGTTTAGAAGAATGAAAAATGCAACAAAATTGGTTAGGGTTGCAAGATGCCAATTTTGGGGTGTTATAATTAGTGAACTGGTTAAGTCACTAGGAGACAATTTTGAGTTTGTTATGTCTGCTTACTTCCTTGAGTTCAAGGAAAAGATGATGGAGAGGACTAGGATTGCTGAACAACTTGTAGAAAAACATAAAGATGAAATATTTTTTTATGGTGGACACAGATTTCACCCATATCAAACTAGTTGTACCAAGGACAACTTGGTTAACACCAATGGATTATGAGATCAATATTGATCAAGCTACAAGTGCAATTGAGGCATTAATAAATAAGCCCATTGATAGCAAACAACCAAGGTTTGGAACCTATGAAGAGGCCAAATCAAAGATAAAACAAGGCCTAGAAATCAAGAAGACTATAATCAAAAAGGATAAAATGGTTAAGAATCTCAATGAGATTCTATCATTAACAGATAAGGAACAAGAATAACCAGAGACAACTGATGAACATGGCACCATCAGTGAGGGACAAGAACAAAAGAAATCTAATTCTGAGGAGACTAAATCTAATACACCTCCATCTCCACCTCCTACAGAGAAGCAGAGGACAAGGAGTCAAACTACTGCAACCGATACAACACCCCTTAAGAAAGGTCAAGTAAGGACCTACATAAGGAAGCAACCAAATAAGAGAATAAGGTAACAAAATATGAAAACAACACCACCAAAGAAGAGGAAAAGGTTGGTTAGGAAAAAGGCTGACATAGAAGACACTGAAGATGATGAGCCTGATGTAGAGAAGAAGAAATACACAAATCAAACAATTGATGAAGCTACCGAATCCATTGCTACACATGATACAATGAATGATAAGAAAATCAGACAATGGGATACACTAAACCTAGAGGACCAGAATAAGATACAAGAGGTAGTTATAAAGTCAATGATTAAGAACAAATATGCACCTGCAAAATTTGTCAATCAAATACCTAAAGAGCTAGGTAAAAGGGTATACCAACAATGGTCATATTCTCAGCAAACCAAAAGAGAAGCAAGGGAGAGGGTACTAGTAACACTAATGCCTCCCGAATCTAAGGTTGAAGAAATCAAATAAATACTCAAGAAGCACTCAAGTAAATTTGTAGCCAAAATCAGGGCATACAAAGTATTAGAGAACAAATTCATAGAGCTGGACAAAATGACTGAAACTAAATGGAGACAACTTCTAGATCTACTGGTAGAGTCAAAAAGTGGTGAGAATTAATTACTTCTCACCAACACACCTCATAGAGAGGAGGAGATAGACAATGCAAGTCCTCAGCACATTGCTCTAGAAAATACTAAAAGTGATAATGAGCTTATAAACATAGATACAGTCATGGATGATATCATCCAAGATATCACTAACTATGACTATGACAAAGATCCGTAGAAGAAAGATGATGTCATATTTATCACACTTAAGGATCAAGGACAATAATAAAAATTGTAGACATCAGATGGTACAATAATTAATGTTGCTAATGAACAAGTGCAGGAAACTTCAATCATAAACTCCAAAGAACCAGACCCTGTAGACCAAGTGCAAAAATATGAAGATGTCAATGCTCCAAAAGATCAAACCGACGAGCAGGACACCACTCTGGATACATCACAAGCAACCACTCAAAGAAATATGCCTGTACTAACGAAGGCAATCAATATTCTAGAGGGTAATGATGGATCTACAGTGGAGGACACAAGCACACTCAAGGACAAGGGTGATGCTAAAGCAAAAGATATTATTATGCCCTGCATACCCGTCCCTACATTTTATGTGCAAAATGTTCAGACCCCTCTTTTCGCTTTTGCTTTTGCCTTGTTTCTTTCCTTTTTCTTTGTTCTCCCTCTGGGATTCTTCTTCCATGAGGTTTTTTTTTTCTTTCTATTTTCATTTCTTATGTCTCCGGGACCCGGTCCCATAGTTTGTTCTCTCCAGAGCCAGATTTCAGACTCCGAGATTCTTTTGAACTATGTCTCCTTTTGTGAGAAGGCATAGCTGCGTGGAATCACCGGGCCCAGAGTCTGGAGGTCTACCTGTTCCAGAGTTTGCGAGGAAGAGTGTAACTTGTTTTTAACCTAAAAGTATAAATGGAAATTACCTATCACTTTCACAGTTATTGCGATTAAAAACACTTAGGGCATTCAGAGCGATTTTTAGGCGATTAAACTACAGTTTAGCTACGAGTTATTATGTGCTTAGTGGTTGATTACAAGTTGATTTGTGGTGTCTGTTCATGGTCATTTGAGGGTAGACTGGTTGCAAAGCATTCTTGGTGTGCTTCTCTCCTACTATTCTTTGGATTTCTAGGTAGGTTCTCAGCTTGTTCTCTGGTTTCTTGTTGTCCTTTTCTTTCTATTTCCTTTTGCTTTTAGTTTTGTTTTGTTCAGTTTTGCTGGTTCACTTATTGTGTTTTACTTTTGGTCTGCCTCCCATTAGTGGGTTGGCTCTGCTAGAGGGTTGTCCACCCTTTGTGCAGTTGTAAACTAATGTATACAATGTATGTTGTCTTAGGGTAGTCCGTGTACTTGTGTAAATATTGTATAAATCTGTAAAAAGCTTGTAAATAGTGTGTATTTTAATGTATATGTGTTTCGGCCTTTGGCACTCTATAAATTTATGTATATACCTTTGTGTGTATCCTTCTAAACTGACAAGTTCATCACACTCTATCATATTTTCACTCACCATACCGAGCTCATCGAGAAGGAGTTGCCACGGTTTGAACTTGGCACCTCGCTGATTCGAGCCATGGTGGATTTCTCTCTCCTTTATCTCATCACCTTAATGGCGAGATTAATTTATCACGAGTGGCCATTCAAAATATATCCCATCTGGCATTCATTTTACCTTGTGTCAGCCCACTTGTCACCATTAATCCCTTTATGTCACCTGTCACGTGACCACGTGCCAACCCACATCAACCGAGTACAATTTCCTACTGGTCACATCGACATGAAAATGATTAGCTTATCCAGACTCTGGGTCCCAAGCAATCCCTTTTCTTTCATTTCCTCCTATCACTTGGTTCAACACCCCAGAGTCCCACTCACATCTATTTTAAGTATTTCAAGATTTTTGATATATGCTAGCACTTGTTGGACAGGTGCAGGGTGGTGACAAATTCCCCAGAGATCTTAATATTCTTTTATATATACCATGTTATAATAGTTCTCCAGTCTTGCAGGTTGCAGATAAGTTGATCAAGATGTCTGAAGTAATCACCCCTCCTGATAGCCTGGAGCTACCTACCACATCCACCCGGGCGGCCATGAAAACCAAGGCTGAAAAGTTGCTGGCAAAGCTGCCACTCACCTCCAAGTACCCGAAGGAGGGTGTTCTCATGGGATCCAAGGCGGAGTCAAAAGTTCAAGAAATAATGGAAATAGAGCCTAGACCTTGTGCTGAAATGCAAGGCTTGATCCAGGCCATCTACAGGTTGAAGGCCACCGGAGACAATCTGGCCACTCAGCTAGCCGCCTCTGCCATCATTAAGGCGACAAACTTTCCTTGATTGATGCAAATACCAGAGTTAATACTCCAACTGGCAACTTTGTACAACACACCTACTTAGACTGTTCTACTTCTAGATCCCCAGCCATTACAATATCCAGCAACAATTGTCACTCTGGACACAACAACTTTTGCCTCGGGGCTGAGGATTCCACAGTTCAATGGGTCTATTATCTAGAATCAGGTCCCGATGTTGCAGGAGTTTGAGGATGCTGCCCTTATCTCCTGAAAATATCTCAATAGCCACTGGCTGAAGTCCCCAAAGAGGGATTGTAGGAGGATGAAGTTGGAAATTCCCCGCGGGGAGTTCAAAGACCCCATTCAAGCGGGCATTGTATTCTTGTGCAGGATCTTTGGATTGCCCCATGCCCAAGATTTCTCGACATGGATGTTATACTTTCTTTACTGCATCACCACTCACATGGTGACCTTCAACTGGGTAGCCATCATATCAAACCATGTGGACACGCAGCTGAAGGGTGTCGTCCATAGTTCCAAGTTTTACATGACATCATACATGCTATGGGCATTAGCCCAACAAAGACTAGCTTTTCCAGGTTTGGGAACAGTTGGAGAACTTAGAAACGGGCCAGGCCAAGTAACACCATGGGATTATTATCCCCAAATACAATAGGAACTCAGCTTCCCAAATTTCTGCTGGGTAAATGATGCTTTCATTTACCATAACATCCTAACACTTACTCGGGACTCCGAGTACCGATTATCGCAGGAGGCAATGAATTTGGTCAGCATTTATGGCCGTTATTTTATTTAGTTTTAGCACCACACCTACATTCAGGTGACTGGCTTCTCCGGGAAGCCCCATCTTCTTCCCTGGTATTGCGGGGAAAAAATTATTCTTTTGGAGTTCTACCAACAGATGATAGATTTTCACGCCTTCTTTACATTGAAGAAGGTCATCAATGTCCTATTCCCAATTTCATGCAGGAATTATACATGCAACCTCACTACAGCAAGGGAGGCAGATAATGAATTGAAAAACTTGGGGCTAATGGAATTCCACCATGCCCGAAAGAACTATGATCCTCTAGGCAAGATTGCCACAACACTTCCCCGAGCATCCCCGCCACACGAAGTAGACATTGAAGATTTTTGGGCGGACTGCCAAGATAGTTTTGATCTCCAGGCCTGACAACATTCACGCATGTCCAAAGGACTCATGAAGGTGCTCGACCTTCATACTTTTCCAAAGGGCTTTTCAGATGATGGGCTGATGGAGGATCCAACGTACAAAGGGAAGGGGTTAGATAAGTTAGATCTCCCTCAGGTGGAGTGGACCACCCCTGAAGACTTGACAATCAAGGGAGTATGTCACCCTATTTTGGAGGAAAGTCACCAATATTTTTCCCGGGCATGTCCCAAGAGCACCTGAAAGAAAACAATGGTTTGTAAGGCCACTCCCTCTTCCACCGATGTTGGACCTACTCCATCTTCTGCTGCCGCCAGACCTTGCATGAGAAAAGGGAAGGAAAAAGAGGGCGCCCCAGCCAAGGTGCCTCCCCAAGTTCCCACCCCTCTAATGGTACAACTACACTAATGAATGGAGTCGACAAGGCTGGCTAGCCAACAGATAAGTACACATATATCCTTCAGCCTCCTTGTAACTCCAATGGTGTCTGCTCATCTGGTGGGATCTTTGTCATTGGTCGTGATGATGAACAGATAGACTTTCGTCGAGGTGGAGTCTACCAGTATTCTGGAGACTGGGGTCCCACTGACAAGAAAGAAGAAGAAGAAAATGGTAACCCCTACTCCAAGTGTGTCTAGTCCTGGTATGCCGGATGTGCCCCCAGTTGATGTTAGTTTGGATTCCCCCAAACTTGAAGAAATCCCTAACAACCCTCCCCCACATTATGATTTTGATGACATGTTCAAGGTGGAATAAATCATGAAACTCTAGGAGAATACAGTTGGCCAAACGGTGGAGGAAATTACCACTCAGGGTAAGGAGGAGACCCTCACAGAAAAGGAGATCCCAAAAGAAGAGGCTACATCAGAGAAAGAGGCCTAGGAGGAAGCACAAAAGGGGCCCGAGCAGGAGAAGACACCGGTCCAGGTGATCGAAGATATACCAAGGAAACCCACAATTGAGAAACCAATGGTTGGGGAACCTGGACCTTCGAGATCAACCGTACTCCCGTTCATCATGATCTAGACGCCTTTGGTTACTTTGGGTGATCAAGTGCCCCAGGGCACATTTGGTGAGGTATTAACGGTGGCCACATTGTTAAAATTTGGCCAGAGACCTCACCCACCTCCAGAGGATGTTTTGATGGAGGAAAATGTTCTAGTAGATGAGGCAGATGAAGCCCAAGAACAACAATAGCAGATTGATCAGGAAGTCCCAGACAATGAAAATGCAAGATCACCTGATGTCGAGAGGGACGAGGAAGTCCCCGAAGATACAAGAAATGTTGAGGCCAGAGAAAAGGTTCCAGACATCACCATAAAGGATGCCAGCATGGTGGAAAATACTAAAGGTTCCATAGAACAAGAAAATGAATGAGAGCAGGAGAAGGAGAAAGAGCCCGAAGAAAATGTATATTCTGGGAATGCACGGCTGGATTCCTAAGGGGATCTTGATGCACAAGTCTTAATAGCAAGGCGATCCTAGCCACCCCAATGGCTGACAGAATCAAAGAAAAGAAATGCCTTGGCAGTCGCATCAGGCGCTCCACTCTCTTTGGCCGAAATGATGGTCAGAAATATAGAGGCCCGTAAGCCCAAGAAAGTGTGGACAATCCATACTCTCCAGACTAGGCCAATGGGAAACATAGTTGTGACTATCACAACACCCCCTCCAAGTGCAGATGCAGTGGTCATAAGGCCCGAGGACTACATTATCATAGAAGTGGCACTGGGGAAAAGTGACAAGCAAGGTGAACTGGACTTGCTAAGGGAGGCCACTAAGGTAGTAGAGGCTAGGTATATCAAGCAGGGCCAGAAGTTGAAGGAGGAAAGAGAGACTAATGTTAATCTCCTTGCACTTCTGGTAAAATGAACATAGCCTTTGGCTGAGATCCACCTGGGAACCCCTTCCTCCAGATTGCCACTTGTGCAGGGCGATGTGGATTCTCTCCAGATCATGAAGAAGAAAGTGCGGGTAGTTGATGGGTGGGCCACTGAGAGGTAGCTGCCATAAGACAATTTCTAGCCACATCCCTCCTAGAGCTTTATTAGGTTGACCTCCTCATCAGCCAGGCAAATGGCTTTGCTATTATATGGGAGCAAGATTTAATAAAGTATGAAAAGTGGAAGGCTGGGCTAGAGGAAATTCACAACATTGAAGAAGAAGCTACCACAGAGGTGGGGATTTTGGGAGATGAATCATATGATTCTCTCTAGGCCCAGTACTCCAGACCTGTCCTCAGAATTGAGGCATGCAAGGAACTGGTTAAGGCCTTGAAAGAAAAGGTGACAAGTGGCTCAATACCCCTTGGGCCTGTTTCAAGCATTTGTGGCTGGAGTATCACAAGTTGATCCCTTCACCACTGAAACATGTACCTCAGAGGACTACATCCTCAGCAAGTCTGATGAATGGATGGAGTCCCTGTATCCGCCTACGGAGATTTTGACCAGGGCAGGTTATCTAGACTATCCAAGATAATTATCTGGTCATATGATGCCATAAAAATGGTGGATGAGTTCTGGAATGGGGCCGGAGATGTTGAGGAGAAATAGGAAGTTGTTCGTAGTCGATGGGAAAATATTAAAAATATAGATGAAGAAGGCATAAGCCAGGTGTTAGAGACCTTGAAGAACACTAAGTAGCAGTAAAGGTTCTTCGGAGTTTGGAGAATTCTATTAACCATGTATCAGTTGCATTCTTTATTCTTTGGAGGTATAAGCTTCCGGATCCCAGAGTCCCAGATCCAATATTATTTTTATATTCTTTAAAGTGACCCGTGTCACGGTTCCCAAAGCCGACCGGTCACTTGCAAGGTAGTTAATATAGGGTGTTAGAGAGTAGGTAACTGCAACAAGGCATGTCAGCTCGACAAGAGGGTTCTGATAGATGGTCTTCCCAAGGTGTCACTCCAACGTAACACCTGGCACATCGAAGATAGTGAGCCACTCTCCAATTTCTGAGGCATATAGCCTCGATCCCTGGGGGATCAAATTTATTCTTTTCTCCTCCCAGATCTCTTCTCGAGGCCGATTCTTCCACTCCTTTTTTCTTGTCTATTCTTCTGACATGTCAGACCTTTTCCATCTCGAGGTATTTTGTAGCATGGCGCAGGTAGTACCGGGCATCGAAAATAGTATTATATTGTTAAGTGTAAAATAATTTAGGTTAGTTTTAGGTCAAAACTTGTGTATAAATAATAAGTCTGACCTCATTCCAAGGGTCGGAAAAATAGATGATTTTGCAGTCCATAGCTAATAGCACTTTGATTTTATCAGTTCTTAGTTGTAGAGCTCAATGCTCCTTAGTTTTTAAGCTTTCAGTAGTTAAATGCTCCCCTGGAGCCACCATTTTTGGACGCACCAATGCTTGCTGGAAACATGTTAATGAAGAAGGAAGGGTTCTATCAATGATGTTGTTAGCATTCTGATCTCTGGATTAATGGTATTTTGTGTTGTATGTTCTCTATGTCCCTTGCTCTGATATTTTAAGTAGATTAACAACCTTCTTTTCCTCGCTATTGATTGAATATGAACTGATGGTTCTGTATTTCTTCAGTATTTAGTGTAGCATGTTGGAGCTTGGTTGATGTTTTTGAATGTTTGGCATAAATATAGGTAGATGAAATATTTCTAACTCTATAGTATCTTTTGAAGTTTATTTGGTAAAGTTAACGAATGCTTGCAGGAAAACCCACTTACCTAAATCTCTGGAGAAGACGAGCCAAGATAACTAGCTATCCCCCTGAACAAAATAGTCACATTCCCAACTAAGCTCCTACACTATCAAGACCTAAATCTCATGTGCTTGAAGGCCTGGGGAATCTCATTTCCCTAGACAACCTTTACAGGTGAAGTTGGCCGGTACCCCGGTACCCGGTGACAACTTACATCTATTGATGGACCCGGTCACAAAGACCCGTCAACAGAAACTAGTGCTAGAAGGAGGGCATGAGCTCATCCCCTTCTGAGGATTTAGATTTCACACTGCCTGAGGGTTTCCCAAGCCATAGTTTTAGGAGTCAAGCCTTGAGTGGGATTGGATCATTTTCACTAGAAATATTTGAGAGGATCCTTAGATCAACTCCTAATCCTGGAAGGTTTTTCAAACTCGAGCCTCCCACTTGAAAGAAATAGACCTTGAAAGCCAAGTCAGCCACCATTGTCTGGGGATATAGCACATCCCAGAATACTTAAGTCCCCTATACAACCCTAGGAATTAATGCCCAACCTAGTCAAAATCCAATACCCCTGATGGCTGTGTATTTTGGAAATACTGGGTCCTCGATGGGAACTTTTCTGGGTGCAGCCAATGATCTACCTTTGCACCCAAAAAAGATTTGTTCCCAATATGAGAATTTAGGCTCACAAACCGTAGAAGATCATCTATAGGCATACAAAGATGCCATGAACCAACATTGGATCCAATATCAAGATGTTGTGACCTGGATGTTCCCTCTGTCCCTAGGACAAAATGAACTGAACTAGTACCTTAACCTTCCTGCCAACTCCATCAATAGTTGGCAGGGCATGGAGGATGCTTTCTTAGATACCTTCCACATACACATGGACCCAGCATGGTCCCACAGCCAGTTCATTTCTATCAGGAAGGAACCGAATGAGCCCCTCGTAGAATTTAATTATACTGATTCCAATGCGCCTTGAAGCGGTGCACAGGCCCCTTCATTCTATCCATGGATGTAACTATCCAGACCTATGTTAACGTGATGGACCCTTTCATTTCCACTCTCCTCTGGAGAACTACCGCCCCCTGCAACTGGGACACCTTGGCAAAGGTTTACAACCTAGCCTTGGAATTGTCCCGTGGTCTTAACAAATCCTCGGGCGGGATTGGGTAGGGCATGCCGTTTAGCATGATACCCAGTGGAACTTCTTACTTTGGGGGATATAACCCCAATCAGGAAATGGGTGCCCTTGTGATGGCTATGAATCCCCCACTACCACTGATAGACCAGGAGGCCCAGTACATATATCCATCCCAAACCTAGACAAACCAGGTCTAGAATCTTTTGCCTGGAATCAGTTGTAGCAAATGCAACAACCATAGACACAACCATCCAGATTGCCTTTCTTCCAGTCCTCCGCGGCTGGAGGATTTCCACCCTCGATTTTGGTGAATGATGCCACTTTCCTGGGAAACCAACAATAATAACCATCACATTATGACGCGAATACCCAGCTGACCACCGAGGTTGAATCCCTCCGGTGAATATTGTCTACACTAACTGTGGAAATGGGTTAGCTGAAGGTAGGGTCCTTTGCACCCTACAACACCGATTCTCAGAGAGGTAATATTTTCTCTGGGCAACGGAACAATAATACTGGAGGAATAAATTTCAACAATGGGCCTTGGCCCAACCAACAACAATGGAACAACAATGCTAATACCAGAGGTCCTCCTCTGAACCAAAACACCAATCAAGGTGGCGCTAGACCTTCCCATTTTGCGCCTGTCACAAATTTCCACCCCATGACTAATTGGTGCAGATTGCATGACATAGGATCCCATAATGAGGTAAACTGTGCCACGCTGGAGAAAGTCATCATGATTTACTAGTTGGACAAAAAACAAAATTCTAATCCTACTCCCCTAGAACCTCCTATACAAGAGCCCACTCATAGTGCGTTCACCTGTGAGACCATCTTCTTTGGAATAGGTAGAGAAGACAAAGAGGAACCTGAACTACAGGGGTTCTTTGATGAATCTATTCTAGCCTTTGAGGCCATTGCCTTCACCAACCCACATAATCCCTACAACACTCAGAGTCAGGCTGGTAAAGGACCAGTTTACATGCCCACATCTCCCAAAGATACTCCTCCCTAGGAAAATATGACTGATCGGTTTGTCCCTCCAAAAGGCCCCGGCTCTAACCAAGCTAAGGACCTGGCCGATGGAAGCCACCAATTCACAGGAGAAAGGTTTGACATCACGAAGGCGTTAGAACAAACCACTACCTCCATAACCTTGATGGAGGTTTTACTGAACTGTCCCAAGTAGAAGAAGTCCCTTCTGAAGCTCTTGAGAAGCCCACAAGCCATTAGTCACCCAGCCAAGACTGTCCCTTTTGATGATGCCAACGTGGCCGTCTTCCAAGGAAATACTAATGATCCTCCCTTCCTACTAGGTCTGAACATACAAGGGAAAAACATACACAATTTCCTGGTAGATTTTGAGGCTTCAGGAAATATCATGCCTTTATCCATATGCTAAAAGCTTAGATTCCACCGCACCCCGTCTAACAGTGCAGTAATCCAACTGGATAAAACTACTGTAAAGATGGTGGGTGAACTGAAGAATGTCTACATTCAACTCATTCACGAACCTAGGATAGCCAACATAATTGACATCCAGGTGGTGGACATCCCAGAGACTTATGGGATGTTACTAAGTCACAATTGGTCCAAGTCCCTAAACAGATATTTCTCGACTGACTTTTCCCACTTGTGGCTCCCCTGGGTGGGGGAATCTAACTAGATCTAGGAAAGTGAGCCCTAGATGAAACATGCCCTCACCAAAGTTGGGAGGGTAAATGAGGTCCTCTTCTCTGAGACTTCCCCTGGGGTGTACCAACCCCTTGAGATCTTAACATTCAATTTCACCCCTGGGAGGACCCCATAGTTTCACAGAGAACCCAAGGCCTAGAAGAAAAATTGAGGGATGAGGTTAACTCTCAGGGTACCACAACGACCACTGCTACACTCTTGTTTAGCACTTGGTGCCTGGTGCATTACCAAAAACACTCAGAGCTAGAGTGTGAGCCTTGCCTTACCACTACTACCTGGCACATCAACGCCCTCCAGAAGGAAAAATGCATAGCTGATTCCCTGAGACCCAATACTTCTACTGGCAGTGCCTCTTTGATGTCATTCATCCAGGGATCCCAACAGAAATCTCTCTAGAGGAAAACTTCACTTGTGTACCATCAGTGCCAGAGGAAAATCCTCCCAATCTTCCCAAAAACAATCCAAAGACCACTTCGTCTTCCCAGTTTCAGACAACAAACAATGACTTGTGGAACCTTAAGTTCGACGGGTCTCGATCCAAACAAGGATATGGTGCCGGAGTGGAATTGATCAACCCATGGGGGAAATCCTTCCTCACATCCTATAGGCTGCAGTTTAACTATATGAATAACATCACAGAGTACCAGGCTTTGGTCCTTAGACTCCTATTTGCACTAAGGAAAGGAATCACTCACCTCCGGGCCTTGGGTGATTTAGAGTTGATTGTTAAAAAAGTTCGCAGTCAATACACCTATTACGATAAAAGGCTGGTTGCATACCGCAACTGGGCATGGAGCCTTATTGAGGAGTTTGATGCCTTCGACATTGATCTTATTCCCTAGAGATGAAACTATGTCCCGGATGCCCTTACCATTTCTACTAGCACGCTTGAGCCAATGGCTGGCTCGTGACTCCAGAGATTCTCTGTTGAGATGATCCCCACCTTGTCCATTCTAGACAACGTCACCCATTTTTAAGTCTTTGAAGATGATCAACATATCCTGGCCTTCATGGCCAATGTTGGTTTCTTTGAAGACTAGATAGTGGAGGAGAGATATCACAATGCTACTGGACAGGGTGATGAAGATGACAGGATCATGGACCTACCAACCAACACCATCCCTAAGGGGATGGTCACACTTGAATGAATCTTCAACTCAGACCCTCGGGGCTGGGAAAAGATATCATCCTCCTCTAAGGGAGGAAAATTTGAGAAAGTGAACATTGGCCAGCCCGGTGAAGAGAAAATGATACACATTGGCACCTCCTGCTCCCCTGAGGAGAAGGAGAAGATTCTCGTGGTTCTCCAAGAATACATTGATATAATCACATGGGGGTATGAGGACTTGAAAACCTATGATACATCCATAATGACTCATACTATCCGACTTAAACCTAATGCTAAGCCTTTCTAGAAAAAGCAACGACTGGTCAACCCACTAATTGAGCCTTTGATTTATCAGGAAGTTCAAAAACTACTGTCATCTTGGATAATCTTTCTAATCTGGCATACTACATGGGTTGCCAACCTGGTCCCTATGAGAAAGAAAAGCGGTGAGATTCGCCTTTGCGTGGATTTCTGAAATTTAAACAAAGCCTCCAAGAAAGATAATCACCCTCTCCCCTCGCTGGATGAGGTTTTGAAAATCGTGAATAGATCACAAATGATGTCTTTCTTGGATGGGTACTCTGGGTATAACCAAGTCATTGTTAAATATGAGGATAGAGACAAAATGACATTTACCACCAAGTGGGGAACATTTTCCTACCAAAGAATGCCCTTTGGCCTGATCAATGCAGGGGCCACATTTCAAAAGGCTATGGACATTGTGTTTGAGGGTCTTGTGAACCAATGTATAATCATCTACATGGATGATTTGACCATTTTTTTTTGGGACAGGCATGATCATTCTGCCTACCTTGCCCAGATTTGCGAGAGATGTCGCCAGTATGGAATATCCCTCAACTCTAAGAAATGCATATTTAGGGTTACTGAAGGGAAATTGCTCTGGCATATTATCTCTAAGAAGGGTATATCCATTGACCTTGAGAGAGTTGAAGTGCTGCTAAACCTACAAATGCCCGACAATAAGAAGGAAATGAGGTCTTTTCTTTAGAAAGATCAATTTTGTCCGGTGGTTCATCACATGATTCATTGAGATCGTAAAACCACTCAATGAAATGATGAATAAAGATACTAAAATTGAGTGGAGCCCTAAAGCATAGTAGGAATTCACCCAGATTAAACAAATGATAACGGAGGCCCGAGTCCTGGCTAGTCCAGACTATTTCCTCCCCTTCTATATTTATTCCTTTGCTTCACTGCATTCTGCGGTGATAGTTTTGACCCAGAAGGTCGAAGGGGAGGAATGACCAATAGCTTTCATGAGCTCCCCCTTTAAGAATGATGAAGTCCAGTATTCACCTTTGGAGAAATAGGCCTTTTCTCTCATTAGCGCTGTGAAGAAATTTTGGCATTATATTCTCCGGAGCAAAGTGCATGCTATCATCCCGGACCAGGCAGTAAAATCTTTGCTAATGTAGAGTGAGTTGGGTGAGAGATGGGGGAAATAGATGGCCATCCTCTAGGAATATGATTTGGAAATGCAACCCATGAAGATATTCTAAGGCCAGGGACTATGTAGAGTGATGGCAGAAGAGACTCCACACATCGAATGTCAAACATACATAGTGGAGTCCATCACTTAGGATCCATGGTACACAGACCTAGTATACTTATTGTTGAATAGCAGATGCCTAGAGGGATTGCCTTCAAACAAAAATCGCGCCCTGCAGTTGAAAAGTGCACACTTCATGATAAAAAATGCCACACTTTTTTGTAGGAACTATGAGGGAGTGAACCTTCGGTGCATTGATAGGGTTCAAGTTGCAAAGATAATCAAAGAATTCCATGAGAAGTTTGGAACCAGGCATGGATCAACTGACGCCACTACCCATCAGATCCTCTGGGTCAGATACTATTGGCCCTATATCTTTAAAGATGTCTACACTCACGTTAGGAAGTGCCATACTTGCCAAACTGCAAAACATCATGAGCGAAACCTGGCTTTGCCTTTGCAACCGGTCTTTGAGGCAAGACCTTTTTCCCAATGAGCATTTGATTTATCAGGGAAATCAACCCCAACTTATCCACCAACCACTGGTACATTCTCACTGCTATTGATTATTGCACCCGGTGGTTTGAAGCAATACCTTCTAAAAACAACATGACATATGTAGTCATAAAATTCCTGGAAGAAAAAATCGTCATAAGATTCAGAATGCCATTTTCTATAGTATGTGACAATGGTCTAGCATTTTATTCAGCATAATTACTTGAATGGACCTATGATAGGAAGATCACTCTGAAGTTTTCCAGTAACTATTACCCCTAGGGTAACAGTGTTGCTGAATCGACCAACAAAAATTTGCTTGAAGTGATCAAACACATGTTAGAGCAGAATCACTCGGATTGGCACCAAAATCTGAGGTTCACCCTCTAGGTGGATTGTATTTGAATTAAGAAATCCCTGGGGACATCCCCATTCCATCTAGTTTACGGCTAGAACCCAGTCTTCCCCATTAACTTGCAGATCTCGGTTTTATAATTTATGTAGGAATTTAGCAACCTGGACAATATCGTAGAGGTTCAGCTCCTAAATCTAGTGTGAATGGAAGAATAGAAAGACACAACTCTTGAACATTTTGCGCATCACCAAGAAATAGTTAAATGATGGTTTGACCGAAGAGCCTAGTATAAGGCCTTTCAGATTTTGGACTTGGTCCTTTTGTGGGACAAGGCCCGAAAAAGAAAGGAAAGCACACCAAATTCCAATGGCTCTAGCTTGGACCATACTTGATCTTAGAGATCTGTGGGGAAAATACCTATCACCTCAGTACCCTGACCAGAGAATCCATTCCATTTCCCGTTAATGGACAGTTTCTCTAGCACTATTTTGAATGAGGTAAGTTTATCCAGAATTGTACTATATGTAAAGTTCTGCTTGTAAATATTCCTTCCTAGTGCTTTGTTTGGGGTGCCTTTCCTTGTAAATATTTTTGTTGGCTATCCTCCGGGACCACCCCCTTTTTTTTTGTTTTGTTTTTGGCTTCATTCTTTCTTTTCCAGGTTCCCAGTGTTTTGCTCGCCCCTTTTGTAGACCAGTATGCTTCACATAACATCTAGTCTCTAGAATGGTACCTTTTGCATTTTTGGTGAACTCAGAATCTATTATTAGCATGGTGGAATTGGTCCACACTCTGGAGTTATTTTGGGAGTTTGGTAATAGGATATGAGTAATCTACATTGGATTCATCCCCGGAAGTCTAGAAATCAGTTAAATAAAAATCAAAAGGAACAAGTAATCAAACACACTGAGGGTAGATCAGTCGCACTAGTTTGTTGGCCCAAGTCTAAAAAATATTTAAATTCTTCTCGAGTCCAGATTTTTCCTCCCCTATTTAGCAATTTGAAGTGGATAGAAAGGTGTAAGAAGTACCGCCATTAAAATCAGCTAAGCTTAAGGTTAATGGTGAAAGGAGTACCGCCTTTCCATCTAAGAAAAGAAAGAAATAAAAGGAAAGAAAAGGATGAGAGAAATTTTGGTATCCGGGGGAAATGAGCAGATTGGATGAATTTGGTTCAATGTATTTAGTGCCTCTTCTCTACTTCTCCCAGAGGTCATCAGCTTGATTTTATTTCAAAATACACACTTCACAACTGACGAAAGGCCACAGATTGAATCATGTATGGGTCAAATTTTCTCAGACGCTTCGCACCTTGCAAGCAGGATGCTCTAATTAATGATTATTCCGGTTTTGCTAACTAGAGATTTTGTAGTTCTCAAATGTGCTAAGGCATTCATCCTAGATAGTCGCCATTTGTTATGCCCTGCATACCTGTCCCTACATTTTATGTGCAAAATGTTGGGTCCCCTCTTTTCACTTTTGATTTTGCCTTGTTTCTTTCCTTTTTCTTTGTTCTCCCTTTGGGATTCTTCTTTTGTGAGGTTTTTTTTTTCTTTTTGTTTTTTTTTCTTGTGTCTCTGGGACCCAGTCCCAGAGTTTGTTCTCTCTAGAGCCATATTCTGGACTCTGAGATTCTTTTCAACTATGTCTCCTTTCATGAGAAGGCATAGCTACATGGAATCCCTGGGATTGGAGTTCAGAGGTCTGCCTGTTTCAGAGTTTGTGGGGAAGAGTGTAACTCATTTTTACCCTAAAATTATAAATGGAAATTACCTATCACTTTCATATACCATGATTAAAAACACTTAGGGCAATCAAAGCGATTCTTAGGCAATTAAACTACGATTTAGCTTTGAGTTATTTTGTGCTTAGTGGTCAATTACGAGTTGATTTGCAATGTCTTTTCATGGTCGTTCAAGGGTAGACTGGTTGTAGAGTGTTCTTGGTGTGCTTCTCTCCTACTATTGTTTGGATTTCCAGGTAGGTTCTTGGCTTTTTCTCTGGTTTCTTGTTTTCCTTTTGCTTTTGCTTTTGTTTTGTTTGGTTTTTCTTGTTTTCTTGTTGTGTTTTTCTTTTGGTCTGCCTCCCGTTGGTGGGTTGAATCTGCCAGAGGGTTGTCCACCCTCTGTGCAGTTGTAAACTAATGTACACAATGTATGTTGTCTTAGGGTAGTCTGTGTACTTGTGTAAATATTGTATAAATCTGTAAAAAGCTTGTAAATGCTGTGTATTTTAATGTATATGTGTTTTTGCCTTCGACCCTCTGTAAAATTGTGTATATACCTTTGTGTGTATCTTTCTGAACTGACAAGTTCATCATGCTCTATCATATTTTCACTCACCATACCGAGCTCGTCGAGACTGAGTCACCACGGTTCAAACTCGACACCTCGCTGGTTCGAGCCATGATGGCTTTCTCTCTCCTTTGTCTCATCACCTTAATGGCGGGATTAATTTCCCACAAGTGGGAATTCAAAACATGTCTCATCTAACATTAATTTTACCCCATGTGAGCCCACTTGTCTCCATTAATCCCTTCATGTCACCTATCACATGACCATGTGCCAACCCACGTCAGTCGAGTACGATTTCCTACTGGTCACATCGACATGACAATAACTAGTTTATCCAGACTCTGGGTCCCGAGCAATCCCTTGTCTTTCATTTCCTCCTATCTCTTGGTTCAACACCCTGGAGTCACACTCATGTCTATTTCAAGTATTTCAAGATTTTTGATATATGCTAACACTTGTTGGACAGGTGCAGGGTGGTGCAAAATTCCCCAGAGTTCCTAATACTCTTTTATATATACCATGTTCTAACGATTCTTTGGTGTTGCAGGTTATGGATAAGTTGATCAAGATGTCTAAAGTAATCACCCCTCCTGATAACCCGAAGCTACCTACCACCTCCACTCGGGTGGCCACAAAATCCAAGGCTGAAAAGATGCTGGCAAAGCTACCACTCACCTCCAAGTACCCAAAGGAGGGTGTTCTCATGGGATCCAAGGTGGAGTCCAAAGTTCAAGAAATAACAGACACAGATCCCAAACTTTGGGCCAAAATGCAAGGCTTGATCCAGGCCGTCTACAGGTTGAAGGCCACCGGAGACAATCTGGCCACTCAGCTAGCTGCCTCTGGCATCATTAAGGAAGCAAAATTTCCTTGTTCGGTGCAAACACCAGAGTTAATACTCCAACTGGAAACTTTGTACAATGCACCTACTCAGACCGTTCTACTTCCAGATCCCCAGCCATTATACTATCTAGCAACAATTGTCACCCTAGATGCATCAAATTTTGCCTCGGGGGTGGGGATCCCACAGTTCAATGGGTCCATTATCCAGAATCAGGTCCAGACATTGTAGGAGTTCGAGGACGCTTCCCTTATCTCCCGATAATATCTCAATAGCCACTGGCTAAAGTCCCCAAAGAGGGATTGTAGGAGGATGAAGTTGGAAATTCCCCGTGGGGAGTTCAAAGAGCCCATTCAGGCGGGCATTGTATTCTTGTGCAAGATCTTTGGATTACCCCATGCCCAGGATTTCTCAAGATAGTTGTACTACTTTCTTTACTACATCACCACTCACAGTCAGACCTTCAACTGGGTGGCCATCATATCAAACCATGTGGACATGCAGCTGAAGGGCATCATCCAGAGTTCCAAACTTTACATGACATCATACGTGCTATGAGCATTATCCCAACAAAGACCAGCATTTCCAAGTTTGGGAACAATTGGAGAACTTGGAAATGGGCCGGGCCAAGTAACACCATGGGATCATTATCCCCAAATAAAATGGGAACTCAGATTCCCAAATTTTTGCCAGGTAAATGATGCTTTCATTTACCATATCATCCTAACACTTACCCAGGACTCCAGGTACTGATTGTCGCAGGAGGCGATGAATTTGGTCAGCACTTATGACCACTATTTTATTCAGTTTCAACACCACACCTAGATTCAGGTGACTGGCTTCTCCGAGAAGCCCCATCTTCTTCCCTGGTATTGCGGGGACAAAATTATTCTTTTGGAGTTCTGTTGATAGATGATGGATCTGCACGACTTCTATACATTGAAGAAGGTCATCAATGTCCCATTCCCATTTTCGTGTGAGAATTATACACGCAGCCTCGCTGCAGCAAGGTAGGCAAACAATGAATTGAAAAACTGGGGGCTGATGGAATTCCACCATGCCTGAAATAACTATGATCCTCTAGGGAAGATTTCCCCAACACTTCCCCGGGCATCCCCGCCACACAAGTAGACATTGAATATTTTTGGGCGGACTGCAAAGATAGTTTTGATCTCTGGGCCTGACAACATTCACGCATGTCCAAAGGACTCATGAAGGCACTCGACCTTCAGACTTTTTCGAAGGGCTTTTCAGATGACAGGCTGATGGAGGATCTAGCATACAAAGGGTAGGGGTTTGATAAGTTATATCTCCCTTTGGTAGACTGGACCACCCCTGAAGACTTGATGATCAAGGGAGTATGTCACTCTATTTTGGAGTCAAGTCACCAATATTTTTCCCGAACATGTCCCAAGAGCACCCAGAAGAAACCAATGGTTCGTAAGGCCACTCCCTCTTCTACCTGTGCCAGACCTATTCCATCTTCCACTACCACTGGACCTAGCACAAGCAAAGGGAAAGAAAAAGAGGGCGCCCTAGCCAAGGTGCCTCCCCAAGTTCCCACCCCTCTAATGGTACAACTGCAACAAAAAATAGAGTTGGCAAGGCTGGCCAGCCAGCAGATAAGCACACAAATATCCTTTGGCCTCCTTGTAACTCCAATGGCGTTTGCTTGCCTAGTGGGATCTCCATAGTTGGCTACAATGATGAGCAGACAGACTTTCACCGAGGCGGAGTGTACCAGTATTCTGGAGATCGGGGTCCCACTGACAAGAAAGAAGAAGAAGAAAAGGGTAATCCCTACCCCAAGTGCGGCCACTAGTCCTAGTATGCCAGATCTGCCCCTAGTTGACGTTAGTTTGGATTCCCTCAAACTTGAAGAAATTCCTGACAACCCTCCCCCACATGATGATTTTGATGACATGTTTGGGGTGGATGAAATCATGAACCTCCAGGGGAATATAGGTCGCTAAGCGGTGGAGGAAATTGCAGCTCAGGTTAAGGAGGAGACCCCCACAGAAAAGGAGATCCCAGAAGAAGAGGCAGCATAAGAACAAGAGGCCTGGGAGGAAGCAAGAGAAGACACCGGTCCAGGTGACCTAAGATATACCAAGGAAACCCACATATGAGCAATTGATGGTTGGGGAACCTGGACCTTCAGGATGAACCGTACCCCCGTTCATCATGCCCCAGAGCACATTTGGTGAGGTAGTAATGGAAACCGCATTGTTAAACTTTGGCCTGAGACCTCACCCACCTCCAGAGGATGTTCCAATGAAGGAAAATGTTCCAATAGATGAGGCAGATGAAGCCTAAGAACAACAACAGAAGATTGATCAGGAAGTCTCAAACAATGAAAATGCAAGATCACCTAACGCCGAGAGGGATGAGGAAGTCCCCAAAGATACAAGCAATGTTGAGGCTGGAGAAAAGGTTTCAGACATCACCATAGAGGACGCAAGCATGGGAGAAAATACTAAAGGTTCCAGAGAATAGGAAAAGGAATGGGAGTAGGAGAAGGAGAAAGAGCCCGAGGAAAATGTACATTCTGGGAATGCATCACCAGATTCTGAAGGGGATCCTGATGCATAAGTCTTAACAGCAAGGCCATCCTAGCCACCCCAATTTCTGGTAGAATCAAAGAAAAGAAAGGCCTCGGCGGTCGCATCAGGCGCTCCACTCTCTTTGGCCGAAATGATGGCCAGAAATACAGAGGCCTGTAAGCCCAAGAAATCACAAATGGTCTATACTCTCTAGACTGGGCCAGCGGGAAATACAGTTGTGACTATTGCAACACCCCCTCTAGGTGCAGATGTAGTGGTCGTAAGGCCCGAGGACTACAACATCACAGAAGTGGAACTGGGGAAAAGAGACAAGCAAGGTGAATTGGACTTGCTAATGGAGGCCACTAAGGTAGTAGAGGCCAGGTATATCAAGTAGGGCCAAAAGTTGAAGGAGGAAAGATAGACTAATACCAATATCCTCGCACTTCTGGTAGAACTAACACAGCCTTTGGCTGAGATCCACCTGGGAACCCTTTCCTCTGGATTTCCACTTCTGTAGGGCGATGTGGATTCTCTCTGGATCATGAAGAAGAAAGTGCGGGCAGTTGATGGGTGGGCCACCGAGCAGGTAGCTTCCATAAGACAATTTCTAGCGGCATCCCTCCCAGACCTTTATTGGGTTGAACTCCTCATCAGCCAGGCAAATGGCTCCACTATTATATGGGAGCAAGATTTAATAAAGTATTAAAAGTGGAAGGCCAGGTTGGAGGAAATTGTAACATAGGAGAAGAAGCTGCCACAGAGGCGGGGATTTTGGGAGATGAATCATATGATTCCCTCTAGGCCCAGTACTCTAGACTTGTCCTCAGAATTGAGGTATGAAAGGAATTGATTAAGTCCTTGAAAGAAAAGGTGACAGTGGCTCAATACCCCTTGGGCCTATTTCAAGCATTTGTGGCTGGAGTATTGCAATTCAATCCATTCACCATCAGAACATGTACCCCGGAGGACTACGTCCTCAGCAATTTTGATGAACGAATGGAGTCCCTGTATCCTCCTGCCAGAGATTTTGACTAGGGCAGGTTATCTAGACTATCCAAGACAATGATCCAGTCACATGATGCCTTAAAATTGGTGGATGAGTTCTGGAATGGGGCCGAAGATGTTGAGGAGAAATTGGAAGCTATTCACAGTCGATGTGATAGTATTAAAGATATAGATGAAGAAGGCATAAGCTAGGTGTTGAAGACCTTGAAGAACAGTAAGTAGCAATAAAGGTTCTTCGGAGTCTGGAGAATTCTATCAACCATGTATCAGTTGCACTCTTTATTCTTTGGGGGTATAAGCTTCTAGATCCTAGAGTCTTGAATCCAGTATTATTTTTGAATTCTTTAAAGTGACCCGTGTCCCAATTCCCAAAGCTGACTGGTCACTTTTAAGGCAGTTAATACAGGGTGTCAGAGAGCAGGTAACCACAACAAGGCATGTTGGCTGGACAAGAGGGTTCTTACAGATGATCTTCCTAAGGCGCCACTCCAATGTAACACCTAGTGCATCGAAGATAGCCAGCCGCTCTCCCATTAATGAGGCATGTAGCCTCGATCCTTGGGGGATCAGATTTCTTCTTTTCTCCTCCTGACTCTCTTCTCAAGGCTGATTGTTCCACTCCTCTTTTCTTGTATATTCTTTTGACATGTCAGACCTTTTCCATCTCGAGGTCTTTTGTAGCATGGCGCAGGTAGTACCAGCCACCGAAAATAGTATTATATTGTTAAGTGTAAAATAATTTAGGTTAGTTTTAGGTCAAAAATTATGTATAAATAATAAGTCCAACCTCATTCCAAGGGTCGGCAAAATTGATGATTTTGCAGTCCATAGCTAATAACACTTTGATTTTCTCAGTTCTTAGTTGCAGAGCTCAATGCTCCTTAGTTTTTAAGCTTTCAGTAGTTAAATGCTCCCCTGGAGCCACCATTGTTGTACGCACCAGTGCTTGCTGGAAACATGTTAATGAAGAAGGAAGGGTTCTATCAATGATGTTGTTAGCATTCTGATCTCTAGATTAACGATATTTTGTGTTGTATGTTCTTTATGTCCCTTGCTCTGATATTTTAAGTAGATTGACGACCTTCTTTTCCTCGCTATTGATTGAATATGAACTGAGGTTCTATATTTCTTCAATATTTAGTGTAGCATGTTAGATCTTGGTTGATGTTTTTGAATGTTTGGCATAAATATAGGTAGATGAAATATTTCTAACTCTACAGTATATTTTGAAGTTTTTTTGGTAAAGTTAATGAATGCTTGCAGGAAACCCCACTTACCTAAATCCCAGAGAAGATGAGCCAAGGTAACCAACTATCCCCCCAAACAAAATATTCACATTCCCAACTAAGCTCCCACACTGTCGAGACCAGACTCTCACGTGCTTAAAGGCCCAGGGAATCTCATTTCTATGGACAACCTTTATAGACGAAGTTGGCCGGTACCCTGGTACCCGGTGAAAACTTACATCTGTTGACAAAACCAGTCACAAAGACCCATCAACAAATACAACTGTAGAGAAGGCTACAACTGATGATTAGAAAGATACATCTACTAATCAAAATAAGGAGGAAACTCAAAAGGAAAAGGGGACACACAAATAGAGAAAGGTGAAGAAGTAAAGAAGGATGAGAAGGAGAAACAATCAAAAGAAAAATTTGTAGAGACACCCAAGGTTGAAGGACAGATGTCTTCACAAAACTAAGAGGTGCCACCCAAGAAGAAAACACAAGAAGCATCTTCCACAAGGCCTTCACCAACCACTTCAGAAATAAAAAATGAACTAGCTATGGTAGTTCATACATCTGCATCCCCACAAATCTCAAAGAAGAAGAAATGAAAGAATAAGAATTCAGTAACTCTGGATGAAGTCATTGAGATTCTAGTTTGTGATCCAAGGACATTGGATCCAACTGCATTGACAAAGTATGCCAAGCTTTGTGAGAGAAAAGTAATTCAAGACAAACTGAAGAGAGCAACAAAAGAGGCCAAGGTACTGGAAGTAGCAAGAGGAATACTTCAACAAATTGTACCTGTTATAGATATTGATAAAAAAGCTCCAATGCTTGATCAAAGAAAGGGGGAAATTGATATGTTCACTCACCTCAGTAGAAAGGGGAAAATACAAGGAGGAAAAAATATGTATAGTACACATGTACACATACTTATATTATACCATTGCATACAGTTAGGGGGAGTCATATGATGACAAGGATATAGACATGGTGTACATACTAAACACTTTAGTATTATGCACATATCAGTTTTGTTTATACTAATGTCAAAGGGGGAGATTGAAGGCATTATATTTTTCCATTAGTATACTTATGGAAAAACATGATCTGAACAATCAGTTTACTCCACACCGACAAACAGGGCACATCACCACCAGACAATAAGGCTACTAGATAAACACTTTTAAGTGTTATCTGATGACAAAAAGGTTAAAGGAAACCTGATGAGTAACAACAGTGCAACCTGATGGAATTGTAATCTCCCCGCCAGGGAACCCATAAGGAATAAGGTCTATGACCTAAAATTACAATTAACAATTTTTTTTCTTCCTAACATTCTAACTTAACATCATTACCATTTACAAGAACATTCCTTAAGGTTCCCTTAATGAATTCAATTACCATTATTAAATATTTCATTTTATTACTTAATCGAGCAAATTCTATTTCCATTACAACTTCAATTTACATTGATTCCATTTCACATCAAAACCAACTACATTAATGAACTAGTGGAATTAATTTTCCTTACCGACTAACACGTAATTTACCCCTAGAAGTGAAACAAGCACACATTACTAATCACATCCACTAAACACATTTATTCTTTCATATTTGTTTACTCCTTCACATCCACTAACCACTGAACAACTTAGAATCCAAGCCACGACTCGAACCACGAACAATACCTCAAAAGAGATTTGCCACCCAACCATGTGAAACTGATAAAGTTCCACCCCCCGTGCTAGGAGATAGAACCAAGGTACTCTCAAGACCTTAA
>MU226413.1:1741725-1759835 GCA_018584345.1 Thuja plicata
TAAGGCGTCAAGCAATAGTCCTGTCAGTCTAACATAGAAAGATTCTAGGGTGGGCATTACATAACACACCTAATCTCTTTAAGTAATTATAATTAATTAACCTAAGATAATTTTAAACATTAATAATGAGCATCTCACATATAAGCATATAAGTCTATTAGGTGATCCTTTTAGCATTAAGGTCCTAAACTATCACTGACACACATGAAGATATAAAGGAACATATTTATGTAAATATTATTATTTCCCCTATTAAAATATGAAGTTATGGTGAGTTGTAAGAGGTTCGGTTTAAGCAACCATCTCAAGAAGGATCATTCTCACATATAGCTCTTCCTAATTTCTAGTGAGCATAACTAGGACTTGACAGGGTTGGAGAGACATTACAGGAATAACAAAGAGAGGAACCCGACAGACAAAGGAAACCTAAAAAATAGTTCAAACAAAGGAACACCAACAAACTTCAAGTTCAACCCAATGACCAAGAGCCGACAGTCAGTTACATCCCACAAAAAGTGGATCTAACTTTCCACGTCAGATAAATCACTGAAGTTGTATTTATAGCTTCTTTATTTAATTTGAAATCCATTATGTGCAGAGGAAGCAATGTATTTATTATTTTTTTAGTTATTTTTATTGATTTAAAACATGCAAACTAAAGATCAAGGTCAAGTTGTAAACCTTGGATCAATCAGTTAACATTGTAATGCGTGATTCCAAGATAGGTCAAATACTTGTATAAAGAGGTTCTCAATCTATTAAGAATAGAGTTGTTGTTCAATGAAGATAGTAGCCATGGAGAGAAACTAGAGACCAGACAAGAGAATTCATGCAGACGGATAGAAATAGAATCAAATCAGTTTCAAGAACAGAACAGAGGCTACCAACGAACAAAGAAAAGGTATTCATCAATCACTTAAGGTGATATCATTATTCTGAGAGCTTTAATGGATCTATAATCAAAAAATTTAGATTGTATGCCATCAAGTCAACATTTGTACTCATTCTAACAAGTGTAGTACACTAATGAAATCCTTTCCAGAAAGGTGGGCTTAACCGTCCTATTGTAAAATCTCATAACTGAGTGCACACTTAAATCAATTTTGCTAAAGCTCTTAACAGAGTAGATCTTAATAGGTCTCCACCTTAATACTCCTAACAAGGTAGGTCATCAGAAGTGATCAAATTTTAAGCCTTAGCCAGCTCCCTTCCATTCTGTAGATAGTGAAGTTTTGTGGGTGCCATCCCCACCGCAGTTTTTACTTCCTAACATAATTTTTCTGCGATACCATATCTTGTGTTATGTGTTTATCATTTTCATGAATGTTTCTATGAATGTTGCAAATCATTAAAGATTATGAATGAACAAATACATACATAAGAAAGAACAATAGTAATGGTCGGTAATGCAGTAATGTATGATTACTAATGATGAATTAAGAAAGGTGATAAAAGTTTTAGAGGTTATGATTCACCCCTCCCCTCTAAGTACTACTTCCCATTAATTCCAATAATATCCTCTACCTCATACTGAGAAGGAGCATCACTTTGATGATTATAAGAGAGAACATCTACACTAGACACATCTCCATCATATTGGTTTCTATCATTCTCAATATCAACATCACTAGGCACAACCTCATGTGTTAGCTTGGATTTAGGATCTTCAATATTTTGTATCTACTTCCTAGCATATTCATTACCTTCTGCCCTCGAGGAGACTGGCCAATGAACTGAATCAGGAAAACAAAGTTCCAAAAATAAATTAACCCAAACTGACTCCTGAGGATACAAAGGACTAGGAAAATCCATTATTGTAGCAGAAAACGTCTTATAAAAAAGAAGTACAGATTCTCCCACCATTCTTTTCGTTCTCTTCTGTAGTGAAAAAATAACATGTTCTTGGATCTTTTGTTCTAAAATTCTTATATCTCCAAGAACCTCTTCAAGACCTGGAAAAGGTACTCCAGACTGGACATAGCATAAAAATCCCTAACCTATATGTCCCTCATTTCTTCAATTAATACATACTTACACTTGATTTTGCAAAATGCAATTCTAAATTTGAAGCATACAAACCTCTATCCACACCTTGTTCCTTGTCTTAGTACTTAAATCACTTAATAAGGAAACATTTTTATAACCTTGAAAATAAAATACTTGGATGTATTATAGTAGCTGCAAAAAATACTGATCTAAAGTCATCTCCAAATCACCTTTTAAAAAACTTTGGTAGAGTCACCACCTCTTTGCAGAGGACAAGTTTGAATCAACTGAGATCTCTTCACCTCTCTAACCTTCTTCAAAATCACAAAGCTCACAAAACATCCCCACTAATAGGGTCTTATATAGATTCCTCCTTTGACTATTCTCTTAGTCATAGGAGCCCAAACATCTGCTTCATCATCACTGCAAGTTTACTTTTCTGATTAGTCTTTCTTCAAACATGAACACTGGTACAATCAGATAAATTAGAGTTACCACTCACCACTTGTGAGATAAAATATGTATATCTTTTAGGAACTTGGACTTTTAGACACTCTTGCAATGATAGACAAAATAAACCGTGACTCACTTTATAAGTAAGAGAAACACTTCTTTGTAAAACATGACTCTATAAAAACCATATGACTCTGGGAATGATTTTGACTAAATAGAGAACAAATCTCTCTTATCCCCAACTGATTCTCTATGTTGATAATGACTCTTGGATTGATTCAGCAAAGCAAGGAAACCATTCTCTTAAACTTACTGACAATTATTTTGAATTTGTTAACTTTTGTTTCCCCAGTAGATTCACCAATTCTGTTGGTGACTCAGATGGGATAATTCCATCTGAACTTTTGATTTAACTTATTCATACCAGAGTCTCTCTAATAAGGTATACAATACCTTTAAGTTCTATTTCCCCAGTAGAGTCGCCATTTTTGTTGCTTCTTTTTCGTGCTAATCTTTTTATACCTTCGACTCAGATAAATTCCTCTATATGCCCAAACACTGATTCAATAAGAAAACAAACAACGTTCAACGAGGCCCTTAAACCTTCTACACTTAGAGCTCCACATCATTCAAGAGGGTGTACCTAATCTTCACACACATGAATCCTTTTAACATACAAACTATTGGGGTAATGGAGAGGTGTTTACTGAGAGGGGAGGGGTGAATCAATACCCTTAAAAACTTTTAAACTAATCTTTATAACCAAATGTTCTATAATAACCAACTGAGTAGATAACATTCACCAAACATGTAATTTCACTACTGAAATGTAAATGCATGTAAAGTAAACAATACACATACATAAAATTTAATTACTCATGACACTAGTATTTTGGTACCATAGAAAACCCCTGTTAGAAGGTAAAAAATAGGGTGGGGATGAGACCCACAAAACTTCACTACTGCAGTAAATAAAGTAGCTTGTTAAATCTTACAAAGATTGATAACTTCTGATGATCTTACCCTATTAGGTGTAACAATGAGATTGATTAGATCTACCTTGTGAGAGGATTTAGCATCACAAAGTATGTGTGCACTTGGTTAAAATATTTTTATAAAAGACAGTTAAGTCTACTCTGTTAGGAGATTTTGGGGTCTATTACAATTGTTAGAGTAACAAAATTATGATCTAAACAAATTACAATCTCACTATTTTGAATATAGATCCTTTAAGTACATATAAAATGTATCACCTTACTGTGAATGATAATACCTTCTGCTATGCTCGATAGCCTTGCTTTTGTTCTGAAAATGGATTACTGCAATGTTTTTCTTGTCATAACACCCTTATCTGATCTCTGATGTTCATAGTATGACAACTACTTGATCATTTATTAATCAACATACATTACAAATGATATCGTAGAATTACATATATAAAACTCCTTGACCTAATTAGGGTTTTACAATAACTTACAAAACCTAAGATCAACGATGTACCTAATTTACCTTGATCATCTAAACATAGGAGATATAAACAATTAATGCTGTGAATCCATAATTAATGTTCTCCTTAATCATTGTAAACCTTTATCTAGGTCAGAAAAAATTTCTTACCTAGATTGATGTACCATAAATTTTTTTTATGTGGCCTCTGGTCCAGTCAGTAAATGATGTCTCTAAGTGCGTAGTGTTCTATGAGTATCTCAGTTATACTATGTATTGGTTATACTATTGCTCAGTAAAGTCTGTCTTCTCGATAAGCACTGCATTCGGTTAACTCTGCGCATCATCAGTGCTCTCGGTTAACTCTATACTTTGGTGATTATATCGACTGGTCTATTTTTGACTTTGTTATCAACTGTCCATTAGAGTGCTTGAATACTAATGACAACCTTCAAAGATCAGTTGGAGTAACATTCTTCCCCTTTGGAATTAGTATCAAAAAATTATCATTTACAAGTTACTATACATAGTGACTCCCCCTTTGTACATGCTCAGTATATGTATATGACTCCCCTGATTAGAGTTTCCCTCTTTACTAGACATATATTTCCCCCTTTTTTGAAAATAATGACAAAAGGAATAAAACTTACAATTTCTCAAAAATGTTAGGATGCACTTTCTTGAGATTTTCTATTAGCTTCTCCCATTCCTCCTTTAAATACTCAATGGTCAATAGCTCTAAGTTGATCTAAGCATACATATCATATATGATTTTTGTGACTGACAGTTCTGGGGTGGAAATCAAATTCTTTTCCAATGTCACATGCTTCTACATCATAGCCAAATGTGGTAGTAATGTA
This sequence comes from Thuja plicata, assembly GCA_018584345.1. Classification (NCBI taxonomy): domain Eukaryota; kingdom Viridiplantae; phylum Streptophyta; class Pinopsida; order Cupressales; family Cupressaceae; genus Thuja; species Thuja plicata. Next base: position 1,746,471 of record MU226413.1, read on the forward strand.
GCCTGGAGCTCCGTTACCTGTTCTCTAATTTTGTCCTCTTCCTTTTTCAGATCAAGTCTCAACCGCTGTGTTTGTAGAACTTTGGTGTAATGCATCTACAATGCATGTTGCTTGGTTGATATAATTGTAGCACTATCTTTTAGATCGTTATCTAATGTCTTCATTTTTTTTTCACTAATCTTAGTATTGAAGTGATCTAAAGTGCATAACTGTTGTAGAATTGTAATGTCTTTAGATATAATAGTTTCTAAACTGTTTACAAATTCTGACAGTGTTACCTTGTTTACTGCCACTGTCTGGCTGATATTTTCAGTAACCTTGTATTGTATCTTCTTTTCTGCTCTCTCTTCCAATTTTTTCTCAGCATCAATATCTGGACTATTTATTGTCTCAGTGAGCAGTGCAAGTTGATTAAGAATGGGGGTTGATTAATCTATGTTCACATCATGAACAACTTGCATTAGAATCTCCTTAGTGGTCTCTAGCACCTATGCACTTTTGCGTTCTTGCCTCAACTTATCCTGTGTTTCTTTTTGGGTGAAGAGTTCACCATACCTTGTTAAAGCTTTAGGTTCAAGTGTCCATGGATCACAATCAGGAATGTCAATGATTTCATCAAGTGTCATGAAACCATTGCTTCCTTTCTTCTTTTTCTTCTTCTATTTTGGTCTTGATGAAGGAGATAGTGTTAATTCTAATTGATTCTTTTGCTCAGTTTCTTGCTTTGTTGGCTCATTCGGTGTGATGACCGGGGAAGGTGCCTTAGTAGCTAACCTGGTGTCAGTAGTAGAAGTGTCTACCATCATTGTTTCTGTGTTACCTTCACCTTTTTATGTTGCATCAATGGTATTTTTAAGTGCATCACCTTTTGTTGTCCCACCACTATGCTTGGTCTCTTTACCGTGTGTATCACTCTTGTCTTTAGTTGTGTCTGTAACCTACTCGAGTGTAGTCTTTTGTGATTCACTCTCTATCTCAATAGCTTGTACCAAAATAGGTAGATTTACTGGTACCATTACTCAGGTGACCTCTGTTGTATCCTTTTCATCTGTGGTCTTAGTAGCTCCGATTGTCTCATCTTCTTTAGGTTTATCATTTGGATCACCTTTAGTTATATCATTAATTATGATCTTTGGATGTCCTATATTTGTCAGTAGTGTTGGAATGTCATCTAGTACATTGTCAACTATTGAATCATCAATTTTTATTGGTTTTTAACTCTTTCAATGTCCCTCAGTATCAACTATAGATGCAATTTCCTTTGCTTCCTTGGTATTCTCAAGTGGATTCAACAGTTTGTTCCATATTTGGGTGCTCTCTACATCCACTTCCTTCAAATTTACTTGTAGGATATTCAATGTGTGTGCCTTCTTAGGAAATTTCTTGGCATACTATTGTATAATATCATCTATTTTCTCTACTGTACAATCAACTTTAATTAGAGTGAGAGTTGCCTCTCTCATTTGTTTTTGGGTGGTGAGTGCATATGTCCATCGGGCTGATATCTTATCATATAATTCAGAGGAAATGTAAGTAGAAAATTCAATAGGAACTTGTTTGAAGTTAATCATCATACCTATGATTACTTCTTCAAGTTTATCTTTATGCTCATTAGTCAGATCTACATATGCATGCACCTTAGGATGTCCTAACCGTCTGGTTGTTCTGATTGCCTCCAGAATTTCATCAATGGTCTGTGGTGCTTTGTTCTGCACAACCTTAAATTGATTAGGATTTTTGTCATAATCATCCTTGTCATCCTTGTTCCTCACATATTTCTTTCTTTATCTTGGTGCTATGGTTTTCAGTTTTCCTTGATTAATATGTGAATTTTGGTGATAGCCTTTTTATCTTTAAAACTCCTTTCTTTAGAGGTGGTGAATATGTTGTCACCTATTGTGATCTTGTCCTTGGTGGAGACTCAGTCTTTATGCTTTTGCCCTTTTTGGCCTTAGGTGCCTCTAATTTTTCTTCATCGGACTCGGTGGCATCAACATCTTGTTTGGGTTCTTCATCTTTACTAACTAAAGTCTTCTCCTTGATATCATCAACCAAATTATCTAGTTCAATGTTGAGTTCATATTCCATCGGAGGTAGCCATGTTGTCCTCGGTTGTACTACTTTGATAGGAGCGTTATTTGTGTCAACTAAAAAATATATTTCATCCTTATGTTTTTTACTAACTAAATTGAAATATGTGTTCTCTTTTCCATCCTAGCTTTGAACTTTGTAAAGTATTCATTCATGATAGGTTCAAAGTTTTTCCCCAAATTTGTAATGAAGTCACCGATTTGCAGTGTAATTGGTCAGTTTGTCTTCCATTTAACATTATCGACAGAGGGAAAAAATTTCTGTAGGTAGAAGAATGTGCAAAGTAGTAGAGAAACAAACTTACAAGTGTTTGATCATTCTGATCGGATAATTCTCATATTTTCTTCAAGTTGTCTCTGCAACAGCTCAGCTAGGTCAAGTTGTGAACCTTTCTTTACAATCTTGTATGCAATGTCAACAACTCCACATAAAACATTGTTCGGTCTGTTGGACTGGAAGATCTTGTAGCCAATAACATATGCACTGAACCTAAGTTCAGGATCACCGATGGATTTGATCTTTAGACCTCTACAATCCCACTCAGCTCCTGTAATATTTTCAATCTCAATTCTGGGTGGGTGCCTTAGGGATTTTGATTTTTTGGATGTGGGGTACCTAGTTACTGTGTGAATCACATCTTTACTTATCCTTTTTGGTTCATCCAGCCAGAGCATCCCATCATGTACTCTACTTAATACAATGCAGATCCATTCAGTTTGGAATACCTTCGGTAAATTTAGGGCATTGGTTAACCCTTTGACCTCCAGATGTTTGTGATCATCTTTTAGTTTTCCATATGTGAAAAGTGATTGGTAAGTCGATATAAGCTCAAAATCCCCTATTTCACCTATCTTACAGTGAATGTATGCACACACATCTTTAAGTAACAGAACTGTAGGCGGTATCAATGAAAATGCACCTTTGTCATCAGATTGGGCTACAACCTAAGGATGTATGTTGTAGTTTGGTTCTGTGCAAGTGGAGTTCTTGACAAGAATAACCCATTTCTCTTTCTCCATCTTTGCCTTCATAGTTCAAGATGAGGACGCCATTGATTTCGAATTTAGGGCTTCCATGAAATTGCTCAAAATGACTCGGTAAGTGCAAATGCGTACTGTCTAACCTCTTTGCTTCTCAAAATGTATTCAGAATCTCTATAAAATGCTTGAAATAATCTACTACAAATTTTCTCTCTATTTTTATGCTCTTCTCTCTGATCGATGTGTGAACAAATGAGTTCACAACCTTTGAATTTATAAAAAATAAATTTTGGCATCTTAATAAATGCTCATCACCAAGCACTTGGTGGACAAACATTATGCTCGATTAACACTGACAATAATTTAGATTGGTGAGTATACCAAATGGTTAGTTTCCTTAGCAACTTTGTTGTCTCATACATATTCACTAACTGGAATCACTAACTTGGTACATATTAACCGACTCAACTAGATCAAAGTAATAAAAAATATAATACCATAGTGCATATTAATTCATGCTAATTTGGCATTTGTACAATGAATACATGAACTGATGTATTATATAGCTTTTCAAAACATAGTTCCTTACCTGCTTGTACTGCTCAGGTGGAGATGGTGGAACCACCTAATCCATCATATGAGGTGTCACCGACTATTGTGCTTGGTCCTTGTTGCCCCACTTTTGGTCTGCATACCTTTCAGACAAAAGTGAGTGTTTAATGTATAGTGGTGGTATTGAAAGCTTCTTGTTAGTCCCGAGTCTAAGTCTAGAAAAATTTCCCTTAGGCTAGGGAACCTTTACCAGATTTTTCCCAATTGCCTTCTCTTTTGAAAGCCGAAGGGAATCTGTATCTGAGTTTATGTTTTCATTGGGTAAGTTAAGTTCCCAATCTGGTAAAGGCCGTGGTTTGAAGATTTCTAACATAAGTGTTACACACAATGGAATTATGTAGCCATAATCCTTCATTTTGTAGCTTGGCAGAAAATTGGGTTTGATCTTCTCCACTGGCGAAAAAGTATCAACAGAGTGCATCTTCCACCGACTACTACTAAGTGATGTCTCAGCAAGAAGTACAGTGCTAAAATGGATCCTTTAGGCTTAAGAAGGGTTGCTGTGTCTGGATTACACCTCTACAAACCAAAGGGAATGATTTAGTAGAAAGAGATCGAGGAAATAAGCCAAAGGTGGGAAAGAAGAAAATGACTTCTCCTCTACTCCTACAGGCGGGTTTTGACCCACAGAGTATGTTTTTTGCTGAACCATTTAAATGAAGTGATTTCGAAGAAGGACCTATCTCATAAAGAATCTAAGATATAAAGAAGGTAGATGAAATTGACACATGCCATTTTGGCATCCTAATAAACCAAATTTCTCCCTTGGCAGACTTCTTTACCGAGAGCACTCCGAAAGAACTTCTCCGCCAAAGGAGAAGCAGAAAAGTGATTTTCCGCTACCTCAGAAAAGTTACCGTTGCGGCTACTAAAAGTGAAAATAAATTTCTTAACAGCCCGTAAAAGCAAGGTAATTAATTCAAATAAAGTCATTTTACTTCTTAACAGGATTTTCATTAATGCTAGGGTATTTTCATTCGTGTGGCATGGGAAGTTGACCGTTAAACAGTAAGAATTAAAAAGTTATAAAATCAGTTGAAAGTTGCAAACGAGAGCTACCATTTGTTTGCCAAATTGTTTTGAATTCGAAGTCCCATATTTTAGCTTGTCCTTGCTCTTGCATCCCTAAGAGATACTTCCAATTTATAAATATGAATCATCAGAAGCATGGTTTCCAGATTCATGGAATTCGATGGGATGAACAACATTACTTCTGAATGGCATAAGATTTCAGATACATCTTTGAAGTTCTTCGACATGTAGAAATTCCATAATAGATTAAAAGTGGACCAAATACATCCTATTATGGAGAAGTTGAAGGAGAGAAGATTAGTTGAGGCCACTCATTTTCCCATGGCTATTCAAGCCCCATAATTGATCTGGGAATGCATCGCTCGATACAACCTAGATACCAGGAAAATTATCTCGCCCAATGATACGGTGCTGCTATCTATTGACAGGGAATCAGTCCAGAACTGGCTTCGCATCCTAGAGCAAGCTAAGTATTTAGAAATGACATACAGTCAAGCGGTGACTGAATATATTGCCAAAATGTCAGTATGGAAGAAGGAGATAATGAAAGCATGGTTTCAAGAACCCAATAGCACCAAAGGGAAGTTGTCGAAGACATTATATGACACTAATCTGAAGCCGGAGATCATTGACATTCTGGTGTTACTCCATAGGATTAGAGGTGAGAGTGAAGCACTCAATTTTGTTGATCATCACTTCTTCCTGGTTCAGGTAATCTGTTCCCAACATCACTTCATTGATTGGGTGCTTATGGTAAGTGAGAATCTCTCAGAGGCCCTAGATATAGCTAAATGCCAGAATGAATTTTACTTGTCTTCAGTCTTCTTATATATTCTAGCTACACTCCGAATTTGGCCAGGTCTTCCCAGATTAGAGGAATTCCCTGATGATGTCAATAGTTATGAATTTTTCCCCTCTTTACAATTGCATAACAGTTATGCTGAGTATCTTCAGGTTAATGATGCATTTACAATGAGATTGTGCAGGGAGTTACAAGGCTGTCTAGAAAGGAGATTCTCCCCCAAAGCCATGACTTTCATCAACCAATTTAGATGCTATTTCATTCAATTTAGAGGTTTCTAATATCTTTGTCTTGTAGGTTTTGATGATTTCCCTTTGAAGCTTCCCAGGTATCCTACTGATATGATCATGCTAATCGAAGTAATGAGGCAAGCACTCTAGGTGAACTTACTCTGTGCTGAGGCTAAGAAGAAGGGATACGACTTCCCCATGACCATCAAAGCTTATAGCTCTACGTCCTAGTCAGAGGCAAAGAATGTTCTCAAGACATTCTCAAAGAAGTTTTATTTGGAAACCTACGTTGTCTTGAGACCGCAATATGACCCAGTGAACTATGCCAGGGATGTATTGCAAATGAGTCATGCAATTCATCATGTACAAGATATTGAAGACTACTGGGCTAATTTTAAGGATGATTTGGAAAGCATAGAGAGATTCTACGCCCAGTTAACTATTGAAAAAATCAAGAGGTTCAATGTTAACATTGCAGTAGAGGGGCTAGAAGATGATGAAAATCATATGTATGATGATACATATCTAGAGGAGATAAAGCTCACCCCTGTCAGTTCTGAACCCATGCTGGACCAAGCCATTAGAGACTTGTCAACTCTAATGGGGGGTATCTACAAAAGAGTAGAACAATGGGTCGAATGGACAGCAGGCTGAAGGAAGAGATCAGAAAGGAAGCCTCCTACTCAGCGAACCCTGAGAAAGGATACTGCTGGTATTGCAACCACTTCGTCGGTAACAATTCCAACTGTTGCTAAAGGATCAACCTAGCTGGCTGGAGGAGGTGATGAACCTCCTGAGAAAACAATCACATTGGAGAAGAATTGTGGAGAAGGTCCACTCCCAAATATTGGAACAACAAAGGAGCTCACCAAGGATGCAGAACCAGAGCGGTCTATAAAAGGAGTCACAGTAGATGTACCAGTTGAAACCCCAACCCAAGATTCTCCTAAGAGAGGGTCTCCCGTCATAGTGGAATTAGGTGAAGATACTCCTTCAACCATAGAGTTAGAAGGAGAGGCTAGGAAGAAAAATAAGGTTGCTTCAGTAGCCAAATTGGTATCCTCCTCTCCTACTATAGTAAATCCATTCGCTTCAAGACCAAAGGCTACACCTCCAGTCATCACGAAATTGTTCATTGAGGAGGTTGTTTCTGCCAACAAAGTTACTAGTATAGAGTCATGGATAGAACATACTATGGAATGCAAGAGGAAGAGGGTGGAAGAAGGGGCTTCCAGCAAAGACACGCTGTCATGAGCCCTTCATCCCAAAGCCGCTATGAGCAAACAAAATAAAGTGAAGACAATGTCTACCCTGGGTTGTGATCCTGAGACTGGGCACTTCACCATGGAAGTGGCTAAGCCAACTAAGGAAGGTAAATTTGAAGATATGACTGCTTCAGAATTTTAGTTGTAGTCATTTGATATGGGCTTGGCCTGTCATGACACCAAGGTGGATTGGTGGATATCTACCAATGTAGTGATAGAAGAAGAGCTCGAGGAGCTCAAGACTGCCAAAGTTCAACTTAAGGAAGAAGTGGCTGAGCTGACCAACTTCATCAGGAAACTCCTCACTCTGATTGCAAGCATTCCTAGCACCCAAACCACCTTTGACCCCAGTGCTATGGAGAACCAAGCCATTCTAGCTAAGTTGCAAGAGGACCAACATTATGGGTAGATTGGTAAATGGTGGATTAAGAGGCTCGAGTCTGAGGGACTAGCAGTGGTTGAGCAACTAGGTAACACCCTTCTAAGGTTGGAGGTAGAGAGAAATAACATTGCTATGAACCTACAGTCTCTCATGTTGGAGAGGGTGAAGTGCCAGGAATGTATAGTTATGCTGCATGTGGAAGTAAAGATGAAGACTAAAGAAGCTTTAAAAGCTAAGATTTTACAGAAAGGAAATGAGCCTTTGATCGAATGGATTCAGAGCCTAGAGTTTAAGCTCGAGATGATCATCCAGGCTGAAGCAAGATTGCAACAGACAGATGTCAAGATCAAAGAAGAGCAGAGCAAAGATTTCAAAATCCTCTTAGGGCTTCATACGGAATCATAGACCGGTGGTTTGGGAAAATCAATAATTGGAGTAGTCAATATGTAGAATTCATTTTCCGGTTATTTGCATAAACTGATAGAAGATTCTGCCTCTCATTTAGACAAAATACTAGAACTCCAGTAATTGAGTGGATGCATTTTCAGAGAGATGGAGGAAATGAAAGATTGGACTGATGCCATTAAGATTCTTGCCAAGGAGAATTCTAGGTAGCTCATTTGATACACTAACATCCATGTCAATAGGCATGAAGAATTCATTCAAGTCATTACAGCTGTTACAACCTTTAGGGATAAATTAGACAAGGGGAAGGAAACTGAAGCTTAAATAGATTCCCCCTTATGCTATTTTTGATACTTTGTAACTGATAAATATTTTAGTTATCATATCTAGTTGGAGAAGTTGAACCGTTTCGATTCTCCCCCTTTCTTATAACGGCCCAATCTGGGACTCTATATGTACTATTTCAAAAATCAATACAAAGGTCGGCTAAATATTGGTGTGAAAAATAGCATTTTGCTGAGTCAAAATTGTATGTCTAAATACCATTGTTTTATCTTCTCCATTTGTATTGCACTTATCTTTCTGTTGAATTCGGGTGCTTCTTTGAAGTTGGATTTATAATCTGTGTTCGAACCAGAGCTTTGTATTATGATTTGATACAATTAGCAAAAGGGGAAACTTGTTGTTATCTTAAGTTTGGGAAACATTCTTGTGATATAGATAGATTCATTGTTGTTTCATCATTAGTCTTTAGTCTTGCATCTGCGTTTTCAGTAGAAGTTCATGCATTACCAATTTTGGCAGTAAATTTGATTGATGAAATCTCAGAGTTGGCTAGATTTAGAGTTGAATTCATCCTATCTGAGCTATTTCCTGCCTAGGATTAGCTTGGTTTACCTCTTCTATTCTTGGGTTAAGAATATACCCCTGTTAGACTAGGAAAGAGAAAAATTCACTAAAAATCATTCATATAAGGGAGCTATACCTTTAAATTTAGAGGGAAATTAGTTTCTTCAATAATAATTTTCCAACTGTTATATTCGATTGTTCTTAAGCATTTTGGATTTTTTAGAGTTAAATTGTAAAGAACAATCTATTTACTAACAATTTTTTGGCGACTCTACTGGGGAGACAAACAGTCATTACACCAGAAGCATATCATGAGGAAAGATGGTGCTTCCCCATGAAAATATAGTTCCTATACTCCAACCAAATTTTGGTTTTCAAGACAATCAAGAAGACCTTAGTTCCTCGCTGAACACTTTTTCCTGGAGGAACAGAAGAATCACCAAACATTACAGAAATGCCAGTCAAGTGCTAGAGAAAGAAGAAGCTAGAGCAGAAGCACTTGAAAGAGCCTTCTGAAGGAGAAATCAAAGAGCACAATGCCAAGTCGAGCGTGAAGCTAGGCCACTGAATTAGTCAAAAATTTGGAGCCTAAAATATTTCTCAGGAGCACAAAGAAAGAAGGAAGTACAGATCCAGTCTTTGAGAGACTTGCAGATATTAATTTTGCTTTGCTTGAAGTACCTCACTGAAGAAATAGAACTAAAAAAAGCCAGAGCAGACCTTCTTCACCCCCTAAGCAGTCTACTCTTTTATCTACCACTTGCCAAGTGTTAACATTACACAGAGTAGTTGCTCCCCCTGTTATCAATCTAACCCCTTATTTACCTCAAGTAACAATGGAACTCCCTTGGGCCGCTATAGTCGGATCCCTGCAATTAGCAACATATAATCCTCTTCCCTCAAGGTCTAGATAGAATTTTCCTAAATTTTTGGGAGATGGGAAAGTATCTACTTATGAACATATTGCTGCATTCTTTGCTTCTATCAATATTCTAGCATTACAAGAAGAGGATGTGACCATCAGATTATTTGTTCAGGCCCTTGTCGAAGGCGCTACCAATTGTTTTCATCACCTGCCAAATTTTTCTATTATAGATTGGGCCTCCATAAGATGCTTTTGAGAGAAGATTCAAAACTGCAGAAGATGAACATTCTCTCCTGATGCAATTAAAATCTATGAAGAAAGAGCCTTCTATTAGTATGAGAGATTTCATAGCTAAATTCAATAAGCTCGTAAATCATATTCCAGCGGCTGACAGACCTACGACAGGAAATTTAAAAATATTCTTTATAAGTGCTATGCCACCAGACATCAATTATGATCTAAGAAGAGTTAATACTGCAGGTTTGGATGCTACATAGAGAACTATCATGGAACTCAAAGACCACATGATCTCATCCGGGAAATGGAAGAGAGAAATCTAGTCAAGAGCCAATACTAGTGGTACTACATCATCTGATGAGATGATCCAAAAATTGTCAAATGAATTCATCTCCTTCAAAAGGAAACTTCCTAGATTCAATAACCCTTATCAATGGAATTATCAAGAGAAACTTGGAAGGGGCAATGATGGGAGGAATGTTGATAGTAAAGCATTATAGTTAACCGGTCCACCATAAAGACTAGCTATTGAAGCCCCTCCTAAAAGAGGGAATATGTGCACCTTTCATCTAACTATAGATCACGATGGAGAAAGATACCCTGATGTAGCCTGTGCTTGGCAAATGCATTAGACTGATGAATGGAATATTGGAGTCTCTAGAGCCAAACCAGATTCATACTCACATGGCGACTCTGAAAATTTATATTTAGAGTATGAGTCCAATTCTGAACAAGGAGCAACATGTTATACGACCATAGATGGGACTTCCTATATAGTCTTGACCAGGAGACAAAAAGATAAAGGTCCTACCTCTTCCCCCCACGTAAAAATAATGAGGCGTCTGCCTCCAAATCTAAGGAAGCCAATCAAGGCATGATAATTCTACAACTAGGTAAGGAGCAGAGCTCTTTTGACATTATTCAATTCTGTAGAGATTCTCAAATTCAAATATCTACCATAGATTATCTCAAATCTAATCCTATAGAATTGCATAAATTAGTAGATTATTATAATGAAGGGAATAAGAACCTAAACCAAAATGCCATGACTACTATAGAAAATGAGTCAATTTTTGCAGAGCCCATTGAGCAAGGTGAATCATTTATGTTAGCTACTTTCCTAGGTCAGAAGCCTGATCCATTTTATGTGTCTTTGATTATTAATGGGTGCAAGTTGAGCAATTGTATAATAGACTCTAGGGCCTCAGATAATGTGATGCCATCAATAGTAGCTAAAGTTTTAGGCCTTACCCTTACTAAAGCTCATGGTAGGTGTTATTCTATGGACTCCAAGCAAGTACCTCTGGTTGGACAAATTAAGGATGCCCAAGTAGCTCTAGCAGCACACCCTGAGAAGAAGCTATTGTTAACAATTCTGGTTGTTGATATACCTGCTAGCTACGGTTTGTTGCTAAGTAGGAGTTTATGTAGAGATCTAGGAGGGGAAATAAAGTTAGATTGGTCTCAAGATTTAATCTCGGTGGGTAATAAAAATATTAAACTAGTCCCGGAAGAGAAAGCTAAGTTTACAGTGCTGAAGTCAGATGATCCTAAAGCCCAAATCCTATATCAAGAATTGGAATTTGGCAACTATATGCTATTTACTGATGATCATAATGAGGAAGTGAAACTAGGAGAATGGGGAAAGGAATTTTCCACCGAAGAGGAGTCATCTCAAATTTGGACACTTGAATTTGATGGAAGTTGTGCTTTGTCAGGATCTGGCACAGGTGTAGTCTTGATATCACCATATAGAATATGCGAGCCTATGGATTATAAATTAGAGTTTGGAAATACCAATAATACCGCTGAATATGAGGCCCTCCTATTAGGAATCATTGCTACAAAGGAAAAAGGTGTGAAGATTTTGAGAGCTCGTGGTAATGCAGAGCTTATCGTGCGCTAGGTTAAGAATCAATATTCCGTTAAGAATCACAGATTGAAGAACTACATGAATAGAGTATGGGATGAGATAGAAAAATTGGATGAATTCTCTATTGAATCAGTGCCGAGAGAGTTGAATGCCAAAGTAGAATCCTTGGCTATGTCAGCTTCATTGCTCCTTCCCCATCCATAATTCAAAGGCAAGAAGTACCAAGTGGAAGTCATATATCCACAAAGAGGTCCACGATAATCATAAAAGATATCATCCAGACAAGATAAAGAAAGATAAGTTAGATATTATCCAACTACAAGGAAATATCATTCTGCCCCATCTAGTTACTCTTGTAAAAATCTTCAACATGAATGACACTTTTATGAAGGAGAAAAGAGTCAAAAGAGGTCCTACTACTGGTGAGTACAAAGGAATGAATATTGGAACTGAGAAAGATCCCAAAATGATCAACATTGGGAAGTGTTGTACTGAAGAAGAATGGAACAAGGCCAAGAAACTCTTCCTAGAATACTCAGACATTTTTGCCTGGAGCTATGAAGACCTAAAAAGTTTTATGGGTGGGAAATTAAAGCATCAAATCCCCTTAGAACTTGAAGCTACCCCATTCAGGCAAAAGCAAAGGAACTATAATTCCAAAGTTGCGGATGCAATATTCAAGGAAGTAGATAAAATTCTTAAAGCAAGGATCATCTATCCTATACACCACTCTACCTAGGTGGAAAACATAGTGCCTGTGAGGAAGAAGAATGAAGAGATAAGAATCTGTGTAGACTTAAGAAATCTTAACCAATCTTCTTTGAAAGACAATTATGCTCTTCCCAATATGGACCACTTACTGCAGATCGTAGACACAGCTGAAATGATGTCTATGTTGGACTTCTTTTCAGGATATAATCAAATAGAAGTTGAGAAAGCAGACCAACACAAAATGGCGTTCACCACCCCGTGGGGCACTTTCGCTTACTACAGAATGCCATTTGGGCTAATCAACGCTGGAGCTACTTTTCAGAGACATATGGACCTTTCCTTCAGTGATATGAAGAATAAAATCATTGGTATATATTTGGATGACCTTACTGTTTTCTCTAGGAAAAGAATAGATCATATAAATGACTTAAGGAAAGTATTGAAAAGGTGTCGAGAGGATGAGATTTTGTTAAATCCCAAGAAGTCAGTCTTCTATGTAACTGAGGGGAAATTGCTAGGTCACATTGTCTCCCAGGAAGGCATAAGAATCGATCTGAAAAGGGTTAGAGCTATTCAGCAATTGAGTTTACCTGTGAGTAAGTCTGGAGTAAAATATTTTTTTGGTCAGGTTAACTTTCTCAGAAGGTTCATTCCAGATTTTTTGGAAATTACTAAATGTATAGTTGATATGATGAAGGGAAATGTGAATTTCAAGTGGAATGAATCTGGTAAGAAAGCCTTCAAAAACATAAAGAACACCATAGCCAATGCTCTGGTGTTATGTCACCTTGATTACAAGAAAGACTTTGTAATCTATTGTTATTCTTCTAAACATACTCTATCAGCCATTCTCATGCAGGAAAATGAGGAGGGAGTCCAGGCTCCTATTGCTTTTATGAGCACGCTGTATGAGTTAATTTTGGCCTTCTCAATCAACCACACACTTCAACATAGTCCTTCTTCACCAAGAACAAACAAGACTGAATATGAGTTATTCATCCTGCCTGCCTGCGTGATTCGACCTGTTGCCT
>MU226413.1:1790348-1800509 GCA_018584345.1 Thuja plicata
TCTTCACATCCATCTGTTCTACCTCTAAATCATACGATGCTGCTAGAGATAACAGAAATCTAATGGATGTAAGCTTTGCAACAAGAGAGAATATTTCACCATAATCAATTCCCTCCACCTGTGAATACCCCTTTATAACCAATCTGGCCTTGTACCTCTCAACACTGCCATCTGCACATAATTTCTTCTTAAACACCCATTTGCTTCCAACAAGTTTCCGTCCTTTAGGCAAAGGTACTAGGTCCCAAGTTTTGTTCTTCTCCAATGAAGCCATCTCATCATCCATGGCCTCAATCCAGGAACCTACATCTTCCATACCTATAGCCTCTTTCATAGATATAGGCTCATCAATGTTTGTAATCAAGGCATAAGCACAACTGGAATCTAACATAGAAAATCCAAACCTCTCTGGCTACTTTCTTTCTCTCGTGGATCTTGTCAAGGGTTGAGGTTGAGGTTGTTCTACCTCTTCTTCTAAATTTTTAGTGCTGCTAGATCTCTCCTCATCATCAGATCCATCACGGTCTCTTTGTTCAGTCTTCTCAGGGGTAGGAGGCAACTGAACAACATCTTCTTTCATTTCTTTTTCATCTAGATGTAGAAAAATAGGAGAAGGTGTTAGCTCTCTAAAAATAAAATTTCTTCTATACAACACCTTACCAACCACAGGATCCCAAAGCTTGTATCCTTTCACACCAAAACTTTAGCCAATGAAGATACATTTTACAGCCTTGTTTTCCAACTTAGATCTTCTCTCCTTAGGCACATGTGCATAAGCTTCATAACCAAAAACACAAAGATGTCTAACTGAAGGCTTCTTACCACACCACACCTCTAAGGGTGTCTTACCAACAAGAGCTTATGTAGGAGATCTGTTAACCAAATAGAAAGCACTGGCCACAGCTTTAGCCCAAAACCTTTGTTCCAGGTCAGCTCCACTAAGCATACTCATAGCCTTCTCCATCAGTATCCTATTCATTCTTTCTGCAACTCCATTTTGTTGTGGGGTATAAGGATTTTTCTTATTCCTCTTGATCCATCATTCTTTATAGAACTGTTCAAACTCTGCCGAACAAAACTCACCACCATTGTTAGTTCTCACACACTTAATTATTTTACTAGTCTGATTCTCTACGAGAGATTTAAATTCCTTGAACTGATTGAAAACTTGTGTCTTGATTTTAAGGAAATAAATCCATGTCCTTCTACTATAATCATCTATAAAATATAAAAAATATATAGATTTGGAGAGTGAAGGAACTTTAACAGGACCAAACACATCTGAATGGTTAAGATCCAAAATACTAGAAGACTTGTGAGAACTAGAGTAAAATTGAACATGATTTTGCTTACCATAAACATAGTGTTCACAAGAGTCAAACTCGAGACTACAATCATTTAACCCCTCAACGAGGTTTTTGTTTTTTAGGGTTCTGAGACCCTTCTCACCAATGTGGCCAAATCTCATATGCCACAACATTGTCTTTTTTGCAGGAAGTTTGCCTTCCAAAGTGTTAGCACCCTTAGGTACACTTGCTGCACTACCATCAAAATCCATTACGACAGACTTCTTCACTGCTGGTTTAGATGGTGGAGATGAAGTGACTGATGCTCTCTTCCTTGAGATAGAAGAACTATTGCACTGTGAAGTGCAAGCATCCAGCTGAAACAAGGTACCTCTCCTAGTACCTTTCGCAAGCACTATAGCTCCTCTAATCATCTTGCATCCATCTTTTGAAAAAACAAATTGCACACCTGCATCATTCAACATACTTACAGATAACAGGTTTCATACCAAACCTGGGATGTGCATTACCCTGTTGATCCCCTTTACTCGTCCATTAGGGAATCTGATAGTGACTCTTCCTTGTCCAACTATCTCTAGGTGAGAATCATCACCTAGGTACACCTTTCCACCATGAAACTCCTCATATTTTGAGAACCAACTTCAATGAGAGGTCATGTGAAAAGAAGCACCTGAGTCAATCAGCTACACATCATTAGATGCATGAGTGGCCAAGGCTGTGACAAAAGCATCACCATCTTCTTGAGATTTTTCAGAATATGAATCTAGGCTTTTCTTCTTCTTCTTTGGCTCTTTGTAGTCCTTACGGAAGTGCCCAGTCTTACCATAGTTCCAACATGTTACCTTAGACTTTCCAAGAGTCTTAGATTTCCCATGGGATTTGGATCTACCCTTTTCAGACTTATTTTCATTTTTCTTTCCTCTGTCTTTGGATCTACCGTGAATAGCAAGGGCTTCCTTGGTTGAATCAGAAGTCTTTCTTTGCATCTCTTCAGATAATAGTGAAGACACCACATCATCCATTTGGAAAGTGACAATAGTACTCCCTAGGGCCATCACAAGATGGTCCCATGAATCCAACAAGGAACATAACAGGGTCATACATCGATCCTCCTCCTCCTCCAACTTGACACCAGTTGATGTCAACTGTGTAATCAGCATGTTAAATGCATTCAAGTGATCTGCAATGGATCCTTCTTCCTCCATTCTCAGAGAATACAGCTTCTTTCTCAGGAACAATCTATTCACCAAGGACTTGGCCTGATACATAGACCCAAGTTGTGTCCACAATTTGTTTGCGGTCTTCTCATCAAGAACATTCAGGAGAATAAAATCTGCTAGACAGAGTCTAACAAGACCCTTATCTTTCTGATCCTTGAGATCCCAATCTTCTTGAGGCATGTTTACTGGTTTGATATCATTATCAACCACCTCACATACATCATGGTCTACGAGCATGTCTTACATCTTGAGTTTCCACAACTCAAAGTTTGTGCCATTGAACTTTTCCACCTCCATTCTACTATATGAAGAACCTGCCATCTCTTCCTGCAATAAGGTTATGAATACTCTACAAAAATACTCCCACTGAACTAGAGATTAGCTCAAAAAACTCATACCCTAACAAATAGAACCAAAATTGGCCAGGCTCTGATACCAACTAAAAGGAAACTAAGTGTGCAAAAAATAGTTCCCTATGCTAAACTCCTGAGAAGAGGATCATGTGAATTTAGATTTAACCCTTAGCAATTACAGAATGATAATACAATAACATACATACATAGAAAAATGAGATTGACACAATGATTTGCCCCGGGGAAAACCTTTTGGTAAAAAACCCCAACACTCCAAAACCTGCACAATGTATTAATCAAAACTAATACTGTTTACAATACACTTGCAATGCAAGTTCTTTCAGGAGATAATCGACACTTGAAGACAAATTTGGTAGCATAAAAATGTTCGAAAAATACACACTTCTCACTCAGATTCGCAACCCTAAAAATGCTTATATCATGTGCTTCACTTTTTAGGGCAACTTCCAAAAGGCAGTCGTATTAGGGTTTTACCATTCTCCGAGAAAATAGGAACCCAAATTTTTTTTCGGGCCGATGCCCCAAACCCCACGATTGTAGAAGAGTGTACAGTACTCAACTGATTAGTTTCCACATGTCATTCACGTCTTCACCCATCATCGAACCTTCCATAATTAGCTCTTACAAATATTAATGACCATCATAGGAATCCTTCATAACTATTTCAGTCATGATTACCTTACACATTGTCCAAAGTGCCAACATTCAGAAAATATCAAATGTAAGGAAATATACAAGGTTGAGACACCTTATTCCTAACAAGTTTTATATTCTACAAGTTGGTTACATTAGGACAATAAACTATAAGTTTATATTATTGATTATATGTTATACACACCGAGTGGATTACTGAGTGGATCTGAGTTGGTTGAAGTGTTTGAAAGTTCAATTGGTACATCTAGACCTTGGATAACTAATTCACCCCCCCTCTCAGTTATTCTAAATCATTCTAACAATTGGTATCAGAGCATTATGGTGATTATAGAGAAAATTTTGAAGGTACTTGAAGCTAAATATCAAGATGTATAAAAAGGAGGTACCGAGGTTTTAAAAAGAGAACTTCCCTGCATTGCAAAGTTTGATGAAGCTACACCTAGCTGGAATTGGAGATGCTACACAATACTGTGTGGAAAAGTTTTACATAATAGTTCCTACTATTATGACAGCTCAACATATGAAAGAAAAACAAGAACACAACCAAGCAATGTTGGAGATTGCATCAACCTTAAGCTATCCTGAATTTGAAGACATAAAAGATTGCAAAACTATGAAAGAAATGTGGGATACACTAGAAACTATCTATTGAGGTGATACAAATGTACAAAGAGCCAAATTTGAAAGCTTGAGAGGTAAGTTTGATGAAATGAGAATGCAAGATGGTGAAACTATTGTTCAATATTGTAGCTGAGTTAAGGAGGTTGTAAATGCTATTAGAGGAGCTAATAGAACTATTAGTGATGATACTATTATTATCAAGGTACTAAGAACCTTACTTCCTATATATGTTATTAGAGTATCTTCTATACAAGAACTGAGATGTACTCTTGGTAACAACTTAACTCTGGAAGGTCTAGTTGGTAGACTTACTCCTTTTGAAATGTCAAATTTTGATAATTTCTCTCCTTACCATGTTGATTCTGCATTCAAATCACAATTGACTCTTCATAAATCAAAGAAAATAAAGACATGTGAATAGGGATAGTGACACTTCTGATGAATATCTTGATGAACTTGAAGCACTTATGGCTAGAATACTACCGAGAGGAAGAGGAAAATTCAAAGGTAAACTTCCAATAATTTGATTTTCATGTTAGAAAGTTGGTCATATTGCTACAAAATGTCCTGATAGGAATGACAAGGATGAGAGAAGAGAAAGAAAGTACAAAGATAAAAGGGATGAAAAATATTTCAAAAGGTATAAGGACTATAAGGACAAAAGTAAGAAATCCTGCTATATTGCTAAAGAAGAAACTAATAGTGAATCTAATAAATCTTATGACAATGATATATAAGTTGTTTATGTTGCTATGAAAGATGATTCTGATGAAGATGAGAAAACTGCACTTATTTCATATATGAGTAAAGGTGATAGATGGATAATTGATAGTGGTTTATCACATCACATTACTGGTGATAAAAGTAAATTTGAAACCTTAAACTATTGCAAAGGTGGTAGTGTTAAGTTTGGTAATGACAAACTATGTCCTGTGAAAGGAAATGGATCAATAAAACTAACTGATAAGATCATATGTGACAATGCCTATTGAGTTGAAGGACTAAAATGTAATTTTTTGAGTGTTTCTTAGTTGAATACTTCTAGATACCGAGTTGAGTTCCATCACGGAAAAGCTAAGATCTTTGATGCTACCGGTGAACTGATTGGAAGTGGAGAACAAAGAAGAGGTAATTTATTCTATCTAGATTTATCTGATGAGACATGTTTATTTGTGCAATATGATGATATATGATTATGGAATAAGAGGTTATGTCATGTGAACTTTGAAAATTTGGTAAACATTAGTAAGACGAAAAGAGTAAGAGGGTTACCAAGATTGAAGAAACCTGATAATGTTATGTGTAAGCAATGTCAATTGGGAAAAATGACAAAGTCTAGTTTTAAGAGAAAAACCTATACTTCAGATGATGTTTTGGCATTGGTTCATACTGACCTTTGTGCACCTATTGGTGTACAAAGCTACTGAGGTGATAAATATTTCATACTATTTATTGATGATTACTCTAGAATGATGACTATAATATTCATCAAAGAAAAAGTTGATGCTTTCCAGTTGTTTAAGTGGTATTTGGAAAAAGTTGAAAAGAGACAGGTAAGAACTTGAGATGTCCAAGATCTGATAGAGGAGGAGAGTTTATATCAATTGAATTCAACCTATTCTGCAATGATAGATGAATTAAAAGATAGATGTCTGCTCCAAGGACTCCCCCATAGAATGACATAGTCAAGAGAAGGAATAAATCAATAATGGATTGTGTTAGAACACTGATGATAGAAAAGAATGTTGCACACAAGTACTGGAGAGAAGTTGTAAGTACAAGATTCTAAACCTTGAACCGAGTACAAGTCAAGAAAGGTACTGATATTACACCTTATGAGGTATGGTATGGTTATGCACCTAATGTAAAATATTTTAAAGTTTTTGGGAGAAAATGTTATATACTCAAGGACAATAGAAATAGAAAACTTGATGCTAAGAGTGATGAAGGAATATTCCTAGGTTATTCCACTAAGAGAAAAGTGTATAAGTGTTTGAATTCTAACACTAACAAAGTTACGGAAAGTGAAAATGTTAGAATTGATGAATATGAAGAAAATAATGAAGTGGAATGCAAGCAAGAACCTAAAGATTAAAAATATTTCATTTATATGAATGCAGGAGAGCTCAATAGTGTGCCTAACCCAGAAAAAGAAGCTTCCAAACAAAAGAATGATGTTGTCGAGAAACAAAAATAAAATGTCAAGTTACAAAAAGATGTTACCGAGCATTAGGAGGAAACTGCCAAGCAATCTGAAAATGAAACAGAAACACAAAATGAACCTGAATTAACTTTGATGATGAATTTGAGGATGAACAACAAGAGAAAAGAAGACCATATCCTACACTAGAAAAATATATAAGAAGACATCATAAACCGGATTAAATTATTGGAGATAAAGATTAAGAGGTCATGACAAGAAACAATTTGAAAAAGCATACATGCCTATTATGTGAATTTGAGCCAAAATCAATGAAATATGCCCTAGTTATTGAAGATTGGTTACAGGCCATGAATGAAGAAATTTAACAATTTGAGATGAACAAAACTTGGACACTAGTACCTAGACAAAAGGACAAGAATGTTATTGGAACAAAGTGGGTATTTAGAAACAAGATGAATAAACATGGAGAAGTAATAAGAAATAAAGCCAAACTGGTATGCAAATTTTATACACAAGAAGAAGGCATTGACTATGGTGAGATGTTTGCCCCAGTTGCAAGACTGGAAGGAGTTAGAACTTTGTTGACTTTTGCAGCTTACAAAGGATTCAAAGTATATCAAATGGATGTCAAATCAACATTTATGAATGATATAATAGAAGAAGAGGTATAAATTGAACAAGATAAAGGATTTGTTGATTCAAGCAAGAAGAATATGGTTTGCAAGCTACATAAAGCATTGTATAGATTGAAGCAAGCCCCTAGAGCATGGTATGAGATATTACATAGTTACTTAGTCGAGATTGGATTTACAAGGACACATTACAACATTAATTTATACTTAAAGTCTAAGAAAGGTAAATGGATATTATTATCTAAAATATTTGTTGATGATATCATATTTCGAGGACAAGATGTGTTATGCCAATTATTTTCAAAAGAGATGCAAACTAAATTTGAGATGTTTATGTTTGGAGAGATCAAATTCTTTGTTGGTTTTCAAGTATATCAGATGAAGAAAGGTATCTATATTACACAATCTAAGTATATCAAGGAGATACTAATTTTTTTGGCATGGAGGACTCCATACCTGTAAGTACACCTATGGCTACTAGATAAAAACTATCAAAGACTGATGAGATAGCTGAAGTGAATAAAACCCTATATAGATCAATGATTGGAAAACTACAATATGTTGTCCATAGTAGACTAGATATTGCATTAGTAGTTGGGATTGATGTAAGATTTTCTGCAAATCCTAAAGATATTCACTTGATGGCAATAAAAAGGATTCTGAGATATTTGAAGGGAACTGAGGACTATAGATTATATTACAAGAAGAATGAGAAGTTTGAATTGAAAGTTTATATAAATGCAGATTGGGCAGGTAATTTTGATGACAGAAAGAGAAAAAGTGGAGGTGCATCCTTTTTAGGAAAAATATTAGTCTCTTGGAAAATCAAGAAATATAATTGTATTTCTCAATCCACAATAGAGGCTGAATATGTCATAGTAGAAGTGAATTGTTCAAACATAGTTGGGATCAAGCTATTGTTGAAAGGTATGAAGGAAGAGATCGCAGAACCAATTGTTATTTTTTGTGATAACACTAGTGCTATTAATATTTCAAAGAACCCTATGATGCATACAAAGACCAAGCATATTTCTATCAAGTATCATTACTTGAGAGAGCTGGTACAAGACAAAGAAGTATGACTTGAGTATGTTAATACAAAGGAACAATTGGAAAATATATTTACTAAGGCTTTACCTAAGAATGACCATGAGTATCTAAGAGGAAAATTAGGGGTGATTCCCCTATCTTAGGCTAACTGAGATCATAATGGATTGGTTGCATCAAATGTATTACATAGAATATTTGACAAATTGATGAAAAAGGTGGTCACACTTTAGGTGTTACCTAAAGATGTGAAGTGTTTAGAAAAAGATGTTGATTATTCATAAGCAAGATGACAGAGGGAGCATAGTATTCAAAAACCTGACACAGAGATATCTACATAAAGAAGATGTATGACTTTGGTATTGTCATCAAAGAGGGAGATATACATAAGAGGAATCAATTAGGAAACAAAGAGAGAGATATATACTATGAGGGAGATATTCAGAGAAGGCACAAAGAGAGATAAGCTATAGAGAGAAATCTATCCAAGAGGGAAAAATATTTGTATTGGAGAGAATCAGAATGAAGCTAAGGACATTAATAAAACTCTATTTGCAGAACATATTTTTTGGATTGTTTGGGAACCTTGCATCTATTGTTTGTTTGCATGTGTTTACCATCAATTCCAAAGAGGAATATTGTTGGAAACTAAAATTGAATTTTTTTTATATTGTCATTGATGTCAAACCTTAACTGGTAAGACAGATTCTATCCTATAAAGTGCCATATCAATTGATTGATGAAGAAGATTTGAAAAGGAGAGATAACAAGAATACTTGGTGAAATGGTTGAGTTATGTGAAACTATAATGGGTACTTGATGAGATTGCACCTTGACAAGGTAATATATTATTTATCTTAAGACTAAGTGAAGTTTGGATGACTATAAGTGATGACATGTAACTGATTGAATGTTTGATAATGTTAAGTTGAAGATGATGCAAGAAATTAAATCAGTTAATGGTTTGTATTGTCATTTATGTCAACTTGATATCATATGTATGGTCATATACATAATGCCAAAGACTTCAGAGAATCAATGGAACAGAGGTTATGCTTTCAGCAATACATAAAAGTCGAGTATTCACCAAGTGACAGACTACACCGGCGGAGTGCACACCATCGGTAAAGACAGAGATAAAGTCACAGTGATGCCCGATGAGCAGAAGACAGTGTTTCCCAACGAAGCAAAATCACAGGATGCTCGACGAGCTAAAAATAGTGTTGCCCAACGAGAAATATCCAATGATGCCTGACGGATGGAGATCCTGAAGCTAACTGAAGTTGCACCGACGGAACTGGTAGTTGTCACTGGCGATGAACTGCAGAATTGATTGACAGAATAGAGAGATCAGAAAATGAAAAAATATCTAGTTGGTAGAGCTTAAGGATAGACTTAACTAGTTGTTTTATTTGTTTTATTTGACCACAGGTAAGTAAGTGTTTTAAAGATGATTTGTACAACTGGCAAGAAGATAACTATGAGATAAATTAGGAGTTAAAGCCATAAATCAATTTGGCTGGATTGTTTTTCATGCCAAGAATCAAGAATCACGAACCAAGAATTAAGGAATATCATGTATATATAAGAGACAAGCATAATTCATTTCCAAAAGCAATTAGATACACGGGGGAGTGAACTGATAGAAGATGCTAAAGAGAAACTGATGAAGGTTAAAATTCATACAGTCCTAATCAATCAAGCTAAGGGAGAGCTAAAGAATTTTGCAGACACCAACACACAGTGAAGCACAACATCATAGAGAAGAAAGAGTTAAGTACAAAGGAATTGAATTGATACATTGATCAGAAAGGTATTGTACATAAATAGATCTGAATATCTGCAATTCAAAACTGCATTAGAAATAGGTCATTGTGTTTCAGTTTAACCATCGAAGCATTAAGACTCTTAACAGAGTAGGACTTAATAGTCTTTTGTAATTGAGGTATATCCTAACAGATTACCAGAAGGTTGAATCATGATAGTAGCATCAGTCTTACCTAAAGCCTATTGACAGTCTAAGAAGGAGGCTGATTCAAGGATGGTAGTAAGATTAGCATAAAGCCTATTGACAGTCATGAGACTGATTTAAGGATGGTAGCATAGATGCCAGATACTAAGTGACAACCTATGTATAAAAAT
>MU226413.1:1800621-1813379 GCA_018584345.1 Thuja plicata
CAGTGGTTTTTCCCTTAACAGGGTTTCCACGTTAAAATCCTTGTGTTATGTGTGTATGGTCTATTACTTTATTGTTTTACATTTCACATATGCATTTATGGATTGACTGGTATACTCTGCATATTTATTGATTATTGATAAATAAGTTTTACTACTTATCGGTTATTAAGGAGAAGGACAGACAAGGTAAACTGACAAATAGTCATTTGTTTCTAGTATTTCAAAGGCATACATCTCGCAGGGACTTACTAATCTGAGGAGTATTAATTGGTGGATTGAAGTTTAAAAGGATAAATTTTTGAGGCCACTGATTCACCCCCCCTCTCAGTTATTACTAACAATTGGTATCAGAGCTTGTGTGCTTAGAAGGAAGGTTTCAAGACCTAAGTCAAGATCACAAGATGAACAGTCGAGATGTGCCCAAGTTGAATAAGGACAACTTTGCTTCATGGAAAATCAGGATAAAGCTTCACTTATCAAGTATTGGCAATGATATTACTCAATACTTAGATACTACATATGTGTTGCCTACAGGACCATTGACAGTAGATCAATTAAGAGTAAAGCATGAACATAACTGCATGGTTATAGAGATTTTAGCCTTACTCTCTGATGCTGAATTTGAGGATGTCAAAGATTGCAAAAATGCAAAAACAATGTGGGATAAGTTGAAACTTGTACATGGAGGTGATGCAAATGTTCTGAGAGCCAAGGCAGAAGGTGTTAGAGGAAATTTTGATGATCTCAGAATGAATGAAGGTGAAAACATCACACAGTACAACACAAGAATAAAAGAAGTAGTCAATGCTATACGAGGTGTTGGAGGTACACTTGAAGAGGAGACAGTGGTAAGTAAAATCCTAAGAACCCTATTGCTTATATATGCTATTAAAGTCTTTGCTATTCAAGAAATGAGAGCAGTAGCAAATAATATAGTCACTCTTGATAGCCTAATTGGTAGACCGATTTCATTTGAGATGAATAATTTTGATAATAGTGTCTTATCAAGCTTAGAGTCTGCATTCAAGTCTTCTATGAGAATAAGCAAATCTAGTCAGAGACACTCATCTAGAAGAGACAGTGAAAGTGAAAGTGAATAAGAAGATCTAGATTAAATTGAAGCACTCATGGCAAGAAGAATGCTAAGAGGCAAAGGTAAATACAAAGGCAAGTTACTTCTTGTATGTTTTAATTGTAAAGAGATTGGACACTTTGTTGCTAGATGTCCTAACAAAAGAAAAGATGACATAAGTGATAACAAATCTTTTGAGAAGAAATCTGACAGAGGTGATAACAAAGATTACAGAGGTTACCGACGATAAAAAAGAAGTGATACCTGAGATTACAAGGACAAAGGCAAGACAGCTAGCTATCTAGCTGCTTGCAAAGATGAAGATACTGACACCGAACCAGATGATGATGTTGAGATAGTGTTTGTAGCTGTGAAAGATGATTCAGAAGAAGATGAATGGTATGAAGAAACTACACTCATATCTAAGATTAGTAAAATGATATCTAGATTATAGATAGTGGCTGCACTCACCATATGACCGGTGACAAAGAAAATTTTAATACTTTTGAATACTATAAAGGTGGTACAATAAGAATGGGAAATGACTCACCTTGTCAAATTGAAGGTAAAGGAATAGTAATGCTGAATAACCTAATTAAATGTGAAAATGATTATTGGGTAAAAGGATTGAATTATAATCTGTTGAGTGTTTCTTAGTTGAATAATTCAGGTCACAGAGTAGCATTTGAAAACAAGAAGGCAAAGATCTTCAATAAATCAGGAAAATTGATTGGTACCGGTGAACAGACAAAGGTAACTTATTTTATCTGAATGATACTAACCCCACTTACTTGATGACTAGAAACGAAGACATATGGCTGTGGCACAAAAGGTTGTGTCATGTGAATTTTGACAACATGATGAAAATAAGCAGGAGAAGAAGTGTAAGAGGCTTACCGACGATGACAAAGCCAGACAACGTCATGTGCAAAAATTGTCAAAAAGGTAAAATGACAAAGTCTAGTTTCAAAAGCAAAACCCATACATCTGATGATATTCTAGAATTAGTCCATACTGATTTATGTGGATCTATGAGGACAAAGAGCTATTATGGAGATAGATATTTTATTCTCTTTGTTGATGATTACTCTAGAATGATGAAAGTCATGTTTTTAAAAGAAAAATCTGAAGCATTCAAGATGCTTAAATGGTATAAGGATATGGTAGAAAAACAAAGTGGTAAGGATATGAAATGTTTGAGATCAGATAGAGGAGGAGAATTTATATCAGATGAATTCACTAATTTCTGTAATGAGCATGGTATAAAAAGATAGGTTTCTGCACCAAGAACACCACAGCAAAATGTGATTGCTGGGAGAAGGAACAGATAAATAGTGGATTGTGTAAGAACCCTGATGATAGAGAAGGAAATCACCCAGATCTTCTGGAGAGAAGCTGTTAGCACTGCTGTTTATACACTTAACAGAGTATAATTGAAAAAGGACTCAAAGAAGACTCCTTATGAGCTATGGTATGGTAAAACACCCAATGTAAGTTACTTCAAAATATTTGGAAGTTAATGTTATGTCTTAAAAGATGATAGAAATGGAAAGCTTGATGCAAAAAGTGATGAAGGTATTTTTCTGGGGTATTCTACCAAAAGCAAAGCTTTTAAATGTCTAATCAAGGCTTCTAACAAAATAGTTGAAAGTGAAAATGTGAAGATTGATGAATTTGTAGAAAAGAATGAGCTGGAAAGCACAAAAGAACTAGAAGACTACAAAAAGTTTGTATATTGTGAAGAACCCATAACTCTACCCAAGCAATAGTACATAAATCCAAAACAACAAAATGTTGCAACTGACGGTCAGAATGTTGTTACCGACGGTCAGGATAATGATCAAGATAATGTGCAAGGTAATGAAGATCAAGCTAATATGCAAAGAGTTGTACATGTACTTGCAATCTATGTAAGAAGGAACCATCCAGAGGGCCAAATCATAGGAGATAAGAAAGCTGGTACAAGAACAAGAAGTAAGTCTTTAAACTCAAATTTCTTAATTTGTGAGTTTGAACCAAAGTCTGTCAATGCTACACTAGATAATGAAGAATGGATAAGTGCTATGAATGATGACATTGAATAGATTGAGAAGAACAAGAAATGGTCACTTGTGCCAAGACCAGATGACAAGAATGTCATCGGTACAAAATGGATATTCAGAAACAAACTAAATGAGAATGGAGAAGTCACAAGGAACAAAGCAAGACTAGTTTGCAAGGGGTATGCACAAGAGGAAGGTATAGACTATGGAGAAACCTTTGCACCCGTTGCTAGGATAGAAGGAGTAAGAATTCTACCTGCTTATGCTGCATACAAAGGATTCAAAGTATATCAAATGGGCATCAAGTTAGCATTCCTAAATGGAATACTTGAAGAAGAGGTATACATTGAGCAACCAGAAGGGTTTGTGGATCCAGACAAGAGGAACATGGTATGTAGACTTCACAAAGACTTGTATGGATTAAAACAAGCTCCCAGAGCTTGGTATGAATGACTTCATTCCTATCTAATAAGTATTGGATTCATGAGGACTAGTGAAAATAGTAATCTTTATTTAAAAGAAGATACTAATGCTAACACTTTGATTGCTGAAATATTTGTTGATGACATCATATTTGGAGGCAGTGATATGCTATGCAAATCATTTTCTGATGAGATGAGAAAAGAATTTGAGATGTCTATGTTTGGAGAGATCAAGTTCTTTCTTGGTTTGCAGATCATTCAACAAAGTGAAGGCATTTTCATTACACAGTCCAAATACATCAAAGAAGTTCTAAAAATATTCAAGATGGAAGATTCCAAACCTGTTGGAACACCGATGGCTACTGGATGCAAATTGAAAAAAGAAGACAAGACAACAGAGGTAAATCAGACTTTACACAGATCAATGATAGGGAAACTCATGTATGTTATACACACTAGACCAGATATTGCACATGCAGTAGGAATTGTTGCTATATTTTCTACTAACCCCAGGGAATCAGATATAACTGCTATGAAAAGAATTCTAAGATATCTGAAGAATACTAAGGAATTTGGCTTATGGTATAAAAGAGAAGGAAAAATTGAACTAAAAGTGTTTACCGATGCTGATTGGGTTGGAAATCTTGATGACCAAAAGAGCACAACTGGAGGAGCATTCTTTATGGGTGATAGACTAGTCACATGGATTAGCAAGAATCAAGGATGCATCTCTCAGTCTACTGCAGAAGCAAAATATGTTGTTGCTGCTGCAAACTGCTCAAACATTGCATGGATCAAATAGTTGCTGGAAGGTATGCATATGAAGATCAAAGAACCAGTAATTATCTATTGTGATAACACCAGTGCAATAAATATTTCCAAGAATCCAGTCATGCATGCAAATACTAAACACATTGTCATCAAGTATCATTACTTAAGAGAACAAGTTTAAGAAAAAGAGGTGATACTTGAATATGTGCAATCAAAAGAACAATTGGCTGATATCTTCACCAAGTCCCTGCCCAAGGATACATCTGAGTACCTGAGAAAAAGACTAGGGGTCAAACCCATGTCTAACAGTCAGTAAAAGGACTGAAAGCTGCATCAGCCATATATTATCAGAATATCATTCCTGATTGATGCAAGTAGAAGATGAACTTCAAAGCTACATATATATACAGAAAGGTATATCAGAACCAAGCATCAGAGCAAACTGTTATATTGATAATGGATAAGGGAAATTCAAGGAATATATTATGGATAGAAGAAATTGTTTGACAAAATGTCAGATATTTGCGAAAATATTTGTTTGGCATCAATGTCAAAGGGAGAGAATGTATTCATATTATCATTAGAAACTATTCATTATCAGATTACTCCAAACAGGGAGAGATCATATCCATAGGGAGAGTATTTGTATAAAATTTTCAAATACAAGATAGAGACATCAAATAAGAAGAGAAAAAAATTGACACCAACAGAGGTCACAACACATCAGAAGAAGAAATAGAGAAAGCTGCAAGAATCAAAACTAAGCTAATACAGAGCTTACCGGTGGTTAGACATTTTATCAGTTATCAAAACAAACTATTTGGTAATTTGATGAATCTCAAATTGTATTAGAAATAGTATAGTGTGATAATATAGTATGTTGCCATCAATGCCAAAGGGAGAGATTGATGACATGTAACTAATTGAATGTTTGATAATGTTAAGTTGAAGATGATACAAGACATTAAATTAGTTAATAGTTTGTATTGTCATTGATGTCAACTTGATATCATCTGTATGGTCATATATATAATGCCAAAGACTTCAGAGAATTAATGGAATAGAGGTTATGCTTTCAACAATACATAAAAGTCAAGTATTCACCAAGTGACAGACTACATCAGCGGAGTGCACACCATCGGTAAAGACAGAGATAAAGTCACAGTGATGCCCGATGAGAAAAAGACAGTGTTTCCCGATGAAGGAGAATCATAGGATGCCTGACGAGCTAAAAATAGTGTTTCCCGATGAGAACGATCCAATGATGCCTGATAGATGGAGATCCCGAAGCTAACTGAAGTTGCACCGACGAAACTAGCAGTTGTCACCTGTGACAAATTGCAGAATTTACTGACAGAACAGAGAGATCAGAAAATGACAAAATATCTAGCTGGCAGAGTTTAAGGATAGACTTAACTAGTTGTTTTATTTTTTTTATTCGACCACAGTTAAGTAAGTGTTTTAAAGATGATTTGTACAGCTGGCAAGAAGATAACTACGAGATAAATCAGGAGTTAAAGTCGTAAATCAATTTGGCTGGATTATTTTTCATGCCAAGAATCAAGAACCAATAATTAAGGAATATCATGTCTATATAAGAGACAAGCATAATTAATTTCCAAAAGAAATCAGATACACAGGGGAGTGAACTGATAGAAGATGCTAAAGGTTAAAATTCATACAATCCTGATCAATCAAGCTAAGGGAGAGCTAAAGAATTCTGCAGACACCGACACACAGTGTGAAGTACAACATCACAGAGGAGAAAGAGTTAAGTAAAAAGGAATTGAATTAACAGTCTTTTGTAATTGAGGTATATCCTAATAGATTACTTGAAGGTTGACTCATGATAGTAGCATCGGTCTTACCTAAAGCCTATTGACAGTCTAAGAAGGAGGCTGATTCAAGGATGGTAGTAAGATTAGCATAAAGCCTATTGATAGTCATGAGACAGATTCAAGGATGGTAGCATAGATGCAAGATACTAAGTGACAACCTATGTATAAAAATCCTCTAACAAGGTTGCACTTAACAGTGTGTTTGTAACCTTTAACAGGGTTGGCTCCTAACAGGGCTCACTTCAGAAGAGTGAAAATTTGGGGTACCGGTCCCAGTGGTTTTTCCCT
Organism: Thuja plicata; assembly: GCA_018584345.1. Lineage (NCBI taxonomy): Eukaryota > Viridiplantae > Streptophyta > Pinopsida > Cupressales > Cupressaceae > Thuja > Thuja plicata. The sequence goes on from MU226413.1 coordinate 1,807,055, forward strand.
TAACAGGGTTTCCACGTTAAAATCCTTGTGTTATGTGTGTATGGTCTATTAATTTATTTTTTTACATTTCACATATGCATTTATGGATTGACTGGTATACTCTGCATATTTACTAAGTATCGGTTATTAAGGAGAAGAAGGACAGACAAGGTAAACCGACAGACAATCATTTGTTTCTAGTATTTCAAAGGCATACATCTTGTAGGGACTTAATAATCTAAGGAGTATTAATTGGTGGATTGAAGTTTAAAAGGATAAATTTTTAAGGCCACTGATTCACCCCCCCCCCCTCTCAGTTATTACTAACAACAAGATTAGTCTTGACCGAGTAATAAAGAAGAAGATTAAGGAACTTATGTATGTACTGAGTGATACAAGTGTCGACCGAGCACCAGTATATGCCAAGAAAATTTAGTGTTGACCGAACATCAATATTTGCTGAGTGTCAGTGAGTTACCGAGTTATCTAGTGATTATCGAGCAACATAACACAATAATGACAGAGTGTCAAAATTATGACAGTTTGAGTGAGATTTGAGATCCTAGCTGACATAGTTTATTTTCTTGGGATATGTGAAGCATATGTAAGATAAGGATGACTGTTGTGGAGAATTAAATGAGCATTTAATATATGTTTTTATGTATGGATTCAAGGATTTTTAGGATGTATTCTATAATGTAGATGGAAATGAAATGTTGGAAGGTATCTGACCTAACCCTAAGATCTACAATGATGATCAAGCAGCAATAAATCAAGCTACCTGATTAGAGAGGTATAAGATTAACCTAATTGTAGGTTATGTATGAGGGTGGTATGAGGTTAATTCATTTGATTGGAAAATCTAAGAAGAAAGAAGAAAGGGCTGAAGAGAGCAGTACATGACTACACAGTGGTGATTTATTGAAGGATTTACAAGCAGGTCTGAGTGATAAAGATGAAAATGAAGGCCAGACAGTGAATTAGAAATTTGAGCTATAATTGGATCTATATTTGCAAAGTGAGTTGTATGTTTCAAATCACAATTTGTTGTTACTTTCTAACCATTGTATCAATTGTAAAATCCTTTTAAACAAGGTTGACCTAACAACCATATTGTTAAATCCTTTAATCAAGGTGACATTCAAATGGAATGGTATAAGCCCTCTAACAAGGCTCACTTCTAACAGAGTGAATAAATCCTTTAACCGGGTCACATTTAACAGTGTGTATTGTGACCTTTAACTGGGTTGGATTTTCACAGAGTTCACTTTAGAAGAGTGAAAAATTGGTAGCATGTTACTGGTGTTTTTCCCATATTGGGTTTCCACGTTAAATCTAGGTGTCATACTTGTGGGTTTCCATGTTAAATCCTGGTGTCATACTGATTCACCCCCCTCTCAGTTATTTTAAATCATTCTAACACAAACCATAGTTATCCTTTAAATAACTCTATTGCAGATCTACAATAGACAAAACTAAAACACCCTTGATGTCTTAATCTCTATGATTTGGAATGCAAAATGGAGACAACTTGATAATAGTACAACAACACTAAAATTTCTATTCATAAAAATATCTGTTACAACTTATGCTCTTCTCTAAAACTAGAAAGAGATCAAGAACACCCTTATGTAGAGAAAATGGAAGAATATTTACAAAGGAACCACACTTGTAACCTTCCCTAAGAACAAAGGATTCAGAACCTCTATAATAGAGAAAAGAAAGAAACTTATAGAAGAAGGAAATCCTAGAAATGAAATCCATTTGAAACCTGTCTTTTTATGAAATCTGATTTGTTTCAATCCTTCCTTTCTCCAACCCACCGACTGGTCTTTCTCCAAAAGATTAAAAAATTATTTGATCTTATCTGCACAACCACCAAGACTTGGGAACATACCCAACATCAAGGCAGAAAAGATAAGGAGTCGAATAAGGGTTACAAAACATCTATAAATTTGATTAGAAACCCAAGCCATCACCTCACAACATTTATGAAGCCAAAGCCATCAAAATTCTATCCCTTTAGCACCCTATGGTTATATAAATGCCAACCAAAAGATTAGATTCATCCATCTACCTTCCTACAACATGAAATGTAGACCCACCACCACAAAACCCTCAGCAACATAAAACATTCAAATATTTGACTCAACGATCACCCCTAGTGCGAAAACTCTATTGACAACCGAGATCAAACCTTAAATTCATTTTAAAATGTGGTTGTTTGATCAACCCTTAAAATACCCGTGAGCCTATAAGGCTAGGACACATGGAAGCTCCATGTAGAATTTTCAATCCCACTTGACTTTTCCTTATCAATTTATCCATGTGTCACTCAGGCATGATCCTGCAATGAATACACATCATGCATCTTTGCTTAGCGGCATCATGCCAACCGTTAGATTAAAATAGATTTTATCGATGCTTTATCTTTTGGCCCCACTTGGGAGAGATCTCCGATGGACACCTATCAGCTAGGCATGATCCCGCAATGAATAAAAAACATGCATCTTTTGTTCATGGGATTGTGCCCACTATCCGATAAAAAATGATCTATCTTACCTTTATCTTCCTTTAGCCCTGGCCAGGTCCCACCAATAACCACGCACCACATAGGCATGATGCTTTGAAGATAAACCTCCTCACATCTTTTATTCATGGGATTTCCCCCACCATTGGATCAAAACAAATCTGACCGCAACTCATTCTCACCTTTAACTTTGAAGACGTCAACCCCACAATCTTAGGATGGACACTTGTTGCTCAGGTGTGATTACTTGATGGCTATCCTTGCTACATCTTTTGATAAAAGCATTATGTCCATTGTTGGATAAAAAAAAATCTACCTAACACTTTAAAATCATAAGATACCACGGGGAGTTTAGACTTAGGAAATATTAATATACAGGCCCTGCTAGGACTTAGAACTTAAAAAGAAATGCTCCCCCCCTGCCCGATGAATTAAGGCACATGGTTTAAAAATAATTAAGTGGCTCCCAAAAAGGTAATCAAAGAAAATAAGAAGCACAAGAGACTTAGGGTTTAGAACAAAACCAAAAACAAGGGTTGGACCAAAAGACAATTAGGGCTTAAGAACATGGCTTGGATACAACAGAAAATAAAGGAAGGATTTAGCACCATGGAAACCAAAATTTGGCAGTCCTAACAAGGGGATTTATACCTTCTATAGGAAATTCCTAGAAATGGATGGTCAATATTGAGCCACGAAGGGTGGTTGAGATGCACTTCCCTTGAATCCATGTGGGCTTGGTCTGGGTAAAAGATCATCGATTGGTCAACTTTGTGCTTGTTTACGGGAGAATGAGACAAAATTGGTAATTATCCCCTTGCAATTGCTTTTATTTAAATTTTGTATGCTCACACATGTGTGAGGATGTGTGAAGGAGTTCATTTAATTAAAAGTGTTGGGGACTTTTAATTAAACCCTATGATTTAAGCAATTAAATGATTTGAGCTTTGATTGATAATTTGATTCAACAAGTATTATTTAATTATGCAAGCAAGTTTTATTAAATTCTCCTAAAATTAAGGTCTAGCAATAAATGCCTTTGATTTAGGATCTTTAAGGCCAATTATCGAAATAGGAGCTATGGGTTTACTAGAAAATTTTTAGGTGATTAAGATATTAGTGGTAGCGACATTTTCAATTGAGGTTTATTTTGCAAGTTGATTTGGAGTTTTTATCTTTTGGTACAAACCTTTCTTTGTGTTGCGTGCTTGTCTTTTGTTTTGTTTTAATTTTGTGCCTTTTGTGCATGGATGTCTGAGCTAAGATCCTTTGTTTGGGGGTTTTAATCTTCAAGATTGGTGATGTTATACTTCTCTCTCTCTCTCTCTCTCTCTCTCTCTCTCTCTCTCTCTCTCTCTCTAAGGTTGGGGCTAAATGTATAGTCCTCAATTGTAAGCACCTAACTTGTGTACAATTTGAGGATTATTTTGTGTTTTCCTATGGTAGGACCTCATATGGCACTTAATGGGAACCTAAATTCAAATATGGGTTTTGTTGGTTGTATTTCCTATTTTTGCTAGTTCTCCTAGTTCCTTGTCCTGCTATGAGTTCTGTTGTGCTTAATTCAGCTATCTCTTGCTCATAATTGCCTTACCCATGTCATGTTTTCAGGTTTTCAAGTCTAAACCTTGCTAAAATTGCAAAAACCCTAAAAAACCCTAGTCATATCCAAGTGTTAAATGATGAATTTAAAACCCTAAGTCATGCCTTATGTTTCAGCGTTACTTTTTCATTCACTTAAGGCATGTGTTCTATTTTAAGTCGCCTCGTCGTGTTACCCCCAGCCGAATATTCCATTTGCTTTCCCAACTTTGCTTTTTCCTTGTGTCGCGTAGTCTCGTTTAAAAATAGAATATTCCTTTAGTGTTCTGAGACTCAGCGATTACTTTTAGTCGGGTAGTCGTAAGATGTCCATGTTATAAAGCTTTGTAAAGGATGGGACGGGTGATCGCAGGAGAATCAAATAGTTATGAAAATGTTCTCAGACTTCGCGATTACTTCATGTCGTGTCATCGCCAGATTAAGCCAAAGCTAACAGTTAAGTTTTCCTTCAGTCACGTGATCTTGGAATAGAATGGCGGTTAAGAGATTTCAGCTCAGACTACATGACTAACCGTTTGAATTTTGCGGTAATGTTTAGTCGGGATGTCGCTAGAATGGGATAATGCTTCAGTTCTCCAGTGTGCAATAAGTGAACCAATGATCAAGTGACATCTGTCGTAAGGCGGGTGGCTGTTGAGAGAAGGTTATCGCATGACCGCCAGAAAGAAGAAATGGATTCAGCGACTTCGAGACTAAGTGCTTTTCCCTTCTTTCGCGTAGTCTTGAAATGATTTAAGGGTATGCCCGATCATCTGGCGATTAAATGACTGCCGTCAGATGAAAGAGTTAGAAGATCCAACGGTGGTCGCAGAGTCTGGAAAGAAAAGTGCTTATGCCCTATGTAGAGTGCTAGGGATTGATGGAGATGCAGAGAGAATCAGTTATGGCATCTTGATGATGGTACTGGACCTACAAGAAGTGCACTCAAGCACTAGTTATGATTACATTCAGCATATAATAGATGAAATGCACGAGGGTTTTGTTGCAACCCAGAAAAGATTAAAAAACCCCAAGGAGAAGGAGCCTAAATTCTTGCATTATTCAGTCCTAATGCACCTTCTATTATACTTTAATTTTGTAATCATGAAAGTTTATGACTTATCCCCTCAGAGATTCTATCAGGCACAACCAAATCCTATCTAGTTTTGGGTTAGGGTTTGGAATTATACTTCCAGGGAATGTGACTACTATGCCTTCCAGAATTGGATTGTATATCCAATTGTGCAAAGTTTGGGGACAAGCAGGACTAGAGTCTCATTGAAGATCATCCAATTGCTTAGGCCCTGTGAGTATAAAGAAAATTGGTCTGGAAACCACAACTGGGGTGATTTCTTCTTGGAGGAGAATTTCACCATCATCAAAGTATATAGGTGTATTCATCCACCCCATATATTTCCTTATCATGTGCCTGTGCGAGTAGCTGCAATGGAATTCATTTGGCAGTTGATGTTGACAGACAATGAGCACTTTGCACCTAATAAAAAGGGGACTATAACCCCTAGGCAGTTTAAAATTGAAAATTTTACAATTGGTAAGAATGCCATAGATGAAGTGGGTCAGTGGTTGGAGAAGTACAGAATGGGGGCAGCCCCTTACAGGTACATTGACCCAGAAGGCTTCATGACAGGGGTTAGGAAGTTGTATACTCCTACTATCCCTAATACCAATGTGCATTGTGAATGTTTAGAGGAAGATTCCACAAGAAATCTCTTGGATGAAGATGATATTCACATGAGAAGATTGAGAATTCAGGAGCTGCTAAAGCTGCAGACACAAATAAGAAGAAATGGATTGTCATTTGGGGGTTTTTACCCTGATCTCTCCTATTTTGATAGGATTAAGGCCATGATTGATAACTACTATGTGCTAGTAGAACAATTGGATACAGTCCTAGATAAGAAAGGTGCTCAGTCACCTGAACATTCAGAATCAGAGGAAGAGAGTGATGATGACAGTGATTATGCACATCCTCCTGTGAATCCTCCACCACAACAAGCCTCAGAGCAAGGAATGGCTGAGATCCCACAGTTGCAAGGAGCAGAACAACATGTTATAGATCTCACAGTTGCCACTCAGCCAGATGATATAGAGGAGCCTGCTGCAAAGAGGCAAAAGTTGGAATTAGGACAGCCTTCAATAGAAGGGCAAAGTAAGAAAAAAGATAAGGCTAAAGCCTTAGTACCAGGCACCAGGTTATATGATCATAACCTGAGA
>MU226413.1:1852529-1863910 GCA_018584345.1 Thuja plicata
AGAGAGAGAGAGAGAGAGAGAGAGAGAGAGAGAGAGAGAGAGAGTAAAACAATTTACTATGCAATCAATGGTGAGAATCAATCCAACACCAATGGTATAGATTTCATGATCATTTAATATTTGGAGAAAAATTTAATACAACTCATCATTAATATCCAATTAACTTTGGATCCATTTGTTTTTATAGAAAATGAGAAAATAAAGTTTTCTTTGACTTTTCTAAAAAATTCTAAATACTTTTATTAGATTTGACTTCGGAAAATAAATATTTGGTATGCCTTCCTAGATAAACCATATGAAATAAAACACTCTTTAAAAATTAGGAGATACAAAAAAATGACACTTATTCAAAGGTACACCCTAGATGCAAGCTTCCTAAGCTAATTAATTGTAAGCAATTTGGGCTCATTATCTTCAGTAATAATACCCTTGCATATCTTCTCTTTCTTTTCATATTTCATAAAAGTGATAAACAATGAGTTGTGTGCTTTGGAGGAGCTTCTTTTTATGAATGAAAAGGAAGCACTAAGTGTCATAAAATATTGAGTTCCTTCCTACAATATATTTTTCTTAAATAAAAATTCAGTAGTAGTACGTATGTTATCTTGACTAAAATAACTCTCATGGGACCTCCATGTAGAAACAATTATCATTGTTGTTTAAATGAGTCAACATTAAACTCAATACCTTTTCCAATATGATTCAATCGTGGTATTAAATAAATCGGCACTATTATTCAAAATGTCATTAGCTTGGGACTTCCTATGTAGGAATTCTTGTTGGACCTTATCAACTATTTCTCTTGTATATATAATCACCTCTTCCTAATAATGTGGTTATTTCAAATTAAATGTTTTTAGAATATTTTCCCTCAATAAGATTTTAGGATATAAATTGTACATATCATTTCTACTTTAGACAAAATTTCCCTTGTAGTCATCCAAGAGATTATTCATGTCTTTCCCTAAAGAAAATAAGTATCTATGAACTCGTATGGCTTCATAAATGACCCAATAGCCTTCATTCTAAACATAATCCAACCAAGATTGAGTTTCCCAAGTCCCGTACCTCATTTTGTGAAGCTCATATATCTCTTGTCTGGATAAGATCACTAGAGGAACTAAAATGCAATTACTCTCTTGCAAAGGGCCCACAAGATGCTTAATGTTAATTTGTGAATCACCCACTTATGTCTTTAACTAAGTATTTTTCAATTCATACTTATGAATTCCCTGGAAAATATTACTCAAAGATCCTTCATATTCTTAAATTTTATAAACTCTGGAGGTAGGGCTAGATTTTATTGTGAAATGTTAAAATCGTCTGGCATCAAATCCCTATTATCCTTTTCTATTACTACAGTTTTGATTTGCACAACTATTGAACTTATAGCATCTCTAGAAATATGAGATTTCATTGTGGCCCACTTCTTATCCCCTGGCCTCTCAATTCTATTAAGGAATCTAGAAAGATCCAAAGTACAAGCTTTAACTATAAGTTGTTTTTGCTACAATTTGGATTATAGCCACTAGAGTATAGAAGAATAATTAATTGACTATTATTTTAATGGAGGAAAATTAGGAGCCTCTTTTTTATTGGTACCTTCATTTACTACCTCCATATTTGTAGATTTATCATTATCAAATATAGAAATACGTGGCTCCTATGTTGATAATTGATCAATGAATATAACCTCTCTAGCTGTTCCTTATTGTGATTCTTTAAAAAAATTATAGATTGATCCCTTAATGCTTCCTCTGGTTTCTCAAAAGCATAAAATTATGGGATATTAACTCAGAAGTGGTATAATATTTAAAAATAGGAGGGATATTGGTATTCATGTTGGAAAAATATTGAGCTTCCAAGTCCTTATAAATTTGATAAATTCCTTCCAAGGGTGGTGGAGGCTCCATATTTACATGTAGTGGAGAAGTATCCAAAGATAAATTTTCCTAGGACACCATTGTATTGTTAATTTTAAAAATATAATGGATACAACTTCCTTGGGAAAGGTTCTAGTTAATTGAGAAATAAAAAAAGATGGTATGGTAATGTAATATAGAAAGGAATGGTTATTGATGTTATGGTTGACAAAATGGTAGAGATGGTAAAGATAATAGTGTGGATGATGAATAGCATTGGTTTTGGAGAGAGTAATTGATAGATATATGGAAGAGTAGAGAGTAGAGGAGATAAAATTCCTAGTGATGATGGAGATATTATGGTTTTGGGAGGGGTGTTATGAGTAACAATCTCAAAACTAGATGATGCAAGTATTACATAAGATGCAAACTCTTACAGAGTAGAGGTGGAAGAGATAGAAGGACATTGAGAAGAAATAAAAGGAGTGACAAGTGGTGGTATGGTAGCATGAGTGAAAGAAGTATGAGGATCTTGATTGGATTTTTCCTTTTCCTTTAGTCCTCTTGGTAAACTACTATTTAGATCCTTTAGTTTGGTCACCTTTCCTTTTGTACACCTTGGGATTTTTTGACTCCCTTTTAATTTTATTTTATTTCCTTCCCCTTTCTCCTTTGTATATATTCTTACTTCCTCCTTATTGCATTCACTATCAACTTATACTTCTTTACCTTTAGGGTTGAAATTTTCCCCTTCCCTATATCTTAATTCATTAGAGGTTATAGGTATAGCTTATTTTATGTCAATTTGACATTTTGGGTGATCAAATTGACCACCTCTGCATTTTTTCATCTCTTTATAAATGTAATAATATATCTCATGATTTCATCAAGGTAATTTTTTTCCTCTTTTACCTAAATAGGAGAAGGGATAGGTTGACCAAATGATTTTATATATTGCTCTTACTAGTTCCTCATCATCTATTAGTTGATCTAATACAACTGGAATCTTGAATTTCCTAATAGAATCTATTTGGATTCTAAAACAAAACCTATTCCTTACCTCATAATCATCATGAAAATCAAACCAAAAATATTTTAATTATTTATCCACAAATTTATCCAACTTATGATAGGGTTCAAAATTGGGTTATGCTTGGTAAAACCTAAGATGATACATCTAGTCTAACATCTAATTCTTCTACAAAATTTTAAGTGGCATAATAAAATACTTTGTTACATAACAAGGGGAAATGAGACAACAATTCTATGTGGGTCCATCATAAGATTTTGAGAATGACAAATCTACCTTGTCAAATCTAGGAGCACCATTTTGTCAATTCAGTACTTGGGTAGTCTGAAGGGCACTCCAAGGAAACCCCTCATTCTTAAATATGTAAATTTAGGAAATTGATTGAAGCAATATTGAAATATTTTAACCAACCACATAGAATAATTTAGAAACCTCTTTGCTTATGTCTCCTTATAGCATCCTCATGATGTGCATGGAAAATTCATTGTTTAACATTTTTGTAATGATATAGGGAGCTCTATAATCATATTTGTGGATATAAAACACATGTTCTCACTTACCTAGAAGAAATACCAATATTTCCAATATGTGTCAATTCACAATAACAAAAGTTTCTATAGTGCCTCTCCCATTTTCTTTCTATTTGAAATCCTTATGAATGTAGCTTCGACATTATGTTGTGTTGTTTCCTCTATGCAGTTTGATCATATCTCTTGTGATGCATTGTTATGGTTATGGATACTTCTTTGTTTCCTTGTGTGATTTGTTGAAATCACCATATACTTGGATGGATGTATTCTTGTATTGTATGATTATGTTGGACCTGTAAGAGGTTGTTACCTTCGGGGTGATTTGATTTATGTCAACAAGTTGCTTATTTTATTATGCATGGTTGTGAGAACCACGCTGGTGTAGCTTGTTGCTTACTTGATTTAGGATGTCAAAATTTTTGAGTTATGTAGGCTCATTATGTTTTTTTTCATTTGGATCCAATCTTAATTATTTATGTGATTCGGTGATTTTTATCATGTTATGATTGTATGCTAGCATTGTACGATGCACTTTGTTCAATTTATTCTTGTGTTAATTTATGAGATTAGTGCTAAGGTTTTAACGGTATCTGGTTTATATGGCTTATGAGACATTGCAAATTATTTGGCTTATGATGTGATTTAACGGTTTCATTGACGTATGTGCCAATGAATACTAGATTATAATTATTTATCATGTTTATATGTTTTTGATTCAGGTAACAATAGGTTTTGAAGGGGACCCTGAAACCCTTTACAATCTAGAAGAAAGAACATTAAAAGCATCAAAAAGACAATGATTTCCTTAAGGAAATGGCAGAACTAAAAGAGGGCAAACCCCAAGATATTACAATTAAAACACCATCCTTAAAAAGAGCAAAAAATGGCTAGTACACTGTCCAACAAATAGAAACAAAAAAGTGCTCAGCAACACAATTCAATCCAACATATTGAGGAAATCCTCTGAATCTACAAGCAGGGCCTAAATATTCTGGATATAGTCCTTAGGCTCATAAGATCTTTAGGCTGAGAAGCCATTTTCTTCTTTGTGCTTGCTCTAGTTCTAGAGCCAGGGCCAAAAAATTTCTCATCTTGCTTAACAACATCATCATCAATGGTAATGACATTTTTATGTGTGTAATCTCCTTCCAGTAGAAAATACATCACATTAAGGTTAGTGACAGTAGCTTTCATGCCCTTGTTACTGAGGGTCAAGAGCTTCCTGAGCATTTTCTCATTGTTAATTTCTCTGTTGAGGATGGAGGTGAGCTTATCATCTATGATGCTAGTAATATTCTCATTAAGCGAACTAGAACTCTCAAAATCCTCAATAAAAACATTTTTACCTTTATAATTATACATGGCATCATCTTTCCTCATTTTATCCATCCTCTCTTCAAGCACCTCATTCCTAGAATCTAGGGCTCTATACTTAATACTCAGTTCTTGGATTTCATGAAATGCCCATTTATCCAGGTTGAAGGCCATGATACCTCTGCTTCTAGCCACATTCAAGACACTCATGTTGGTGACTCCTTTTGTGTTGAGGTCATGTTCCTCAAGAGACATAGCCTCACCTTTTTTTGGTTGTCAGTACTCTTTCCCTTCTTAATGTTAACCTCAATAGTTGGGTTCTCATAGGGAGTGTTAGGATGATCTTCAGCCTCCCAATTAATAGTCGAGTCAACTATTTTAGAAAGAAACTCCAAAGGAGTATTTCCCTTTTCATTATCATCATTAGTCTCCATGCCCATATCACCAGTATCCCCAATGCTAGCATCATTCCCATCTTCAGTCTCCCTGTCAATGTTTTTATCTTAAGCATTTCCCTTAATATTATATTCATAACTCCCCTCCTGGGCATTATTTTCCTTCATCTGGGGCTGATCTTGAACATTGTGCAAATTTATAACATCCTCGGAAGTCCCCTACTGGGGATCTTTCACAATTTAATCTCCAGCCCTATATTTGGAAACCGCAGAGAAAATATCACCAGTTCCTTCCAGAAAAGGAGGGATATTATCCTAGAAATGTTTATCAGACTCCTCTTCATTCTCTTCCATGAGGGTATCATCCTTCTCAAGAATCTCCTTGTTACTAAGCTCATCTTTATCTAGGATTTCCTCCTCAAAGGTATCGACATCCTTGTCATCATCATACTTCATTCCCTCCACCTCATCGAAGGTAGATAGGGGAGCCTCTTTCTTCCCAGGAGTAGGCTTTCTAGTTTTCTTATTAGGTGAGGGGCTCACTATCTTCCCATAATTTTTCTCAACACTCTTTCTCTTCTGCTTTCCAACTTGGGCTTCGGGATCTTGTCTCTGACATACTCAATGATAAGCAAAATTAGAACTTCATGGAGGACTGGAGTACTGGGCTTGATTCTATTGTCCATAATACTCTGGTTCAAGGAACTCAATAAGAAATAGGGGAAAGAAACCCTAGTTTTGTGACCTTAGCACATATGAACTTGATACTATTGATATTGACAAAATCAACATTTCCCTTAACTAACATTTCCCTCTCTTCAACATTTCTAGGGAAATCCTTAAAAGCCTTACCAATTTTCCTATCTTTGAAGTAATTCATGCCATCAAGCGGAAGACCTGTTATCTCTGAAATTAGGTCCAAAGTAAGAGGAAAAGACTTACCTCCAAGGTGCACAACCCCATTATCCTAGCCTGAAGCAAACTCCATATTAATATCTTTATTGTTTCCATGTAAGCACTGAAGATACTTCTCGACCCTTCCCTTCTTAAATTTCTTCCAAACTTTTTTTCCTGAACCCATTTGCAATCCGAGGGTTCCTCTCTCTTAAGATCCCCTCCCATTTCTTCCTTCATGCAATTAATCTCCAAAATGTCATTACTAGACTTGTGCACAACTAGGTTGAGATCAGAGTTTCTCAAGATGGGCACAGAAATCTCAGAATGATAAGCCTTCAATGCGAAAGTAGTCTTAAACACCCACAAAGTGTGTGTAAAAAGATGAGTATTAGGGTGATCCCACAATAGTGGGTTACACTTTTTTGCCTAAATGGACATTGAAGTCTACATTTTGAAAAAAAAATTAAGATTCGGATGCATGTTGTCGTTAAACCGTTTGAAATTGGAAGATGAAGTAAACTAAAGTCTTTTAGGATTTTTTTGTCTAGATTCTAAATATATTTTTTTCTCTTTTTTTTGAATTGATTTGAATGGTTTTTGTTTTCTCCAACGAAAACTTCTATGTTGCTGAAAACATCATTTTCAAAAAGTTATATTGACTTCATAGAGCATAACTTTTTTTCTAAAATAGATATCAATGCGCTTCTTTTGAATTTAGTTTTTTAACATCCATACTGAGGGAATTCAATTGGTTTGATGACATTATCATGATTATTGCATATTTTAAGAACGTTTGAAGTAGAGTAAACTAAAATTTTGACATACCTTGACTGCATAGCTTATAAATTATTGTGTATTTATCGAAATCCAAATTTGTTTTTTGATAGAAAGTAGACTCGAAGATGGAGGGAACTATTATTTTTCAAATTTTTTTACCTCTTTTCTACTATTTTTCATTGAACGTCAAACTTGGAGGTTTATATTCGATAAAAAACCTACATTCGATGCACGTCAAAAAACATAAACCTAATTAATTCAAAAATTGTCAAATCTATATTTGTTAGAAATCTCATTCATAGTACTTTTGCAATGCACAAGGACATCTCCTTATTCTTCCATTTGAGCCCTGCGCTTGAGCCCCGAATCCATGAAAACTTCAGATTTGTGTCAACCTCTGCAAATGGCCTCTAATAAGAGACTTTTGATAGAAACTACTTTCAATAGAAAGTAGTTTCGATTGAAACTAATTAGTTTCAATCTAAACTACTTTATATCGAAACTAATTGACTGAAATTTCCCATAATCAAGGACTTTCAATAGAAAGTACTTTCTATCAAAAGTCCCTACTTTCTATCGAAAGTACTTTCTCAATCTGCCTGCTTTGTGAATTTTTGGAGGAATTTCTTCCTCCAGAAAAGTGTAACCCACTATCGTGGGTTCACCCATTAATGATAATGCGCTCCGCCTGCCACTTCACTTCACCTATACATAAAATCTATCTCATATCACTCAAAATCATCATTACTTCAAATGGTTCCCTCCTTTTTATTAATCTTATCATAATAAATGAGCTTAATAATTAAATTATTGATATTGTTTGTTCCAAACCACTTGCGGGTGATGTCATATTTAACCCCAATGTTGGCTAACCCATCCACTACCATATTAGTTTTGCAGTAATCATGGGTTATGTGAAACTTTTCAAATTTGAGAGCAACAACTTTAATTTTGTCTATTATATGCACTATAGTCCACAAAGGTTTTCTTGAGCCTTTAATATTCTTGATGGTATTGAGAGAGTCTCATTCAAGCCACAAGTTCTTATAGCCCAAATCATCTTCCAACATAATAGTATTGAGATCCATCATAACTTCAGCTCTGTGATTAGATTGTAATCCCAAAGGAAAGGCCACAACTCCAACACAATTACCAGTCCAGTCTCTTATGATGCCTCCACCACCCGTTATTCTCGGGTTTGCCTTAGCAGCCCCATCAAAGTTAGCTTTGAACCAGCCATGGGGAGGAGAAGAAAACTAGGCTCCATATCTAGGATGAGGTATTTTTGTAGAGATAGAGATAAATTGCCAATTTTTTATGTTCTCAAGATCCTCCAGAGAAGAGATCAAAGCAAGATTGTTGTTGACCATAACATTGAAGTTCTCATCAAACCCTCTGCAAATTTGATTTCCAACCACTTCAGATTTAGAATATTTCTCCTAGAACACTTTTTTGTTTCTCTCCTTCCAAATGCGCCAACTAAAATGAGGGAGAAGAGTATTCTAGAATTGTTTAGCCAGCTTATTCGAATAAGGATAACTCTATTGAGTGACAAAATATTGCCATAAAAGAGGGAAAAATCAGCAAAGGTTCCATTTTCTAAAAATTATCTCCCAAACCATACAGGAATAGGAGTAATGCATCATAATATGATCACAAGATTCAGCCTCCTCCATACAAAGGAAGCATCCATTAGGCAAGTAGGAGCCCCTTTTACAAAGATTATCTAAAGTCAGAGGTTTATTGTGGGATAAAATCCAAAAAAAAAGAAATTGATCTTAGGAATGAGAAATTTATACCAAACCTTTGAACAAAGAGGTCTATCATCACCCAAGATCATAAGATCATAGGAAGAGGCCATATAGTAGACACCATCCAGTTTAGAAGCCCAGATGAGTTTATCATAGTTGTTTTCATTGACAAACCAGGTTTGCAACACAAGATGAAGCGGAAGGAGGTTTCTGTCAATTTCTCCCAAGTTGATCCACTTGTTTCCTCTCCAATAGTCATTGACTTTCCCCCCAATAGCTTCTTTGCATCTTGAAATAGCTTGGCTTCATTCTTGGTTACTTGAAAGAGGGTCCATTTGTAACCAGTAATCCTCCCAGAAGTCAAATTTCCTACCATTTCCCAACTTCCATCTAATGCCTTTGGTAATCAAATCCTTTGCATAGAAAATACTATTCCAGATATATGATCCTTGCATATCCTCTCCAGAAAGGATGAAGTCTTCCAGAGTAGGATTGTTAAATAGGTATTTGTTTCTAATGATCGAGTTCCATTCTTTTCTTTCGCCAAAGATTCTCCATATTTGTTTGGAAAGAAGGGATTTATTGAAGTTTTTAATAGTTCTCAGACCGAGACCCCAATATTTTTTGGCTTACACACCCTTTCTCAATCAACTAAGCCTAATCTTTAACCCCCGACCACAAGAATCTTTTTTGAATTCTTTCAATCATCATAGTAAATTTGTGGGGAATGTTAAAGAGACTCAACACATAGATTGAAAGTTTTTGCAGAGTTTACTTCAAAAGTTGAACTTTCCCAGCATGACTTAAAAGGACTCCCTTCCAACCAGGCAGCTTTTTATTAAATATTTCAATGATATAATTCCAAAATGCATTAGGGGGTTTAGAGCTCAATGACAATCCAAGGTAAGATGAGGGTAAGACCCCAACACTGCATCCCAAATTTTTTGAAATATTTCTTTGTTTCTCCTCGTGGGTTTTAATGAAGAAGATAAAGCTCTTATCCCAGTTAATAAGCTGACCAGACACAAAAGTGTAAGTTGTTCAATCCATCTTCAATTTGTTGGCCTTCTTAATAGTAGTTTCCCCAATAGTAAGAGTATCATCTATGAATTTCTTGTGGGAACAAAAGGTTCTAGCAGAAGAAGGTTGGAGACTAGAGATCAAACCTTCTCCCACCAGCTTACTAATGTATCTTCCTAGACATTCAACCAGAATAGAAAAAAATGGGGGAGATAGGATCACCTTATCTAAGACCCTAAGAAGGTCTAAAGAAGTTGGAAGACCCATCATTAACGATAAAAGAGGTATAAATAGTAGAAACCAATTGTATTATAAGTTTGATAACTCCCTTATCCAAACCAAAGGCTTCAAGGACTTTCAACAAAAAATTCCAATCCACGCTATCATAAGATTTCGAGAGGTCCAACTTCATTAGGAATCCCTATTTATTAGCAGCTTCCAAAGAATGAAAATTTTCATGCGCAACAATGATAGAATCTAGGATTTTCCTTCCAGGAACAAAATCATTCCGTTGGGGGAAATGATCATAGGGAGAATAGACAGAATCCTCAAAGTTAACACTTTAGAGATGATTTTATACAAGTAATTATGGAGACTTATAGGTATAAAAGAATCAACAATATTAACTCCAGGCTTCTTAGTAACCAACACCAGAAAAGTTGCATTAAGTTCCCTAAGAAGGGCTTTGGTACCCAAAAACTCTTTCGCCACATCAATCACCTCTTTCCCCATAATCTTCCAATAATGTTGAAAGAAAAGCATAGGAAAATCGTCTGGGCTAGGATAATTTTCACCCTCAAAGGAAAAAACAACATTCTTTATTTCCTTATCAGACGGGATAGCTTGTAATCTCACATTGGTATCTTCATCAATCAGCGAAGGAATAACAAACAAAATTTTCTCCTGGTCAGAAGAAACCAAGTTAGGATCTTTGGATAGGAGAGTGAAAAAATAGCTGACCATTTATTTTCTAATATCTTCCTCCTTAACCATATTATTTCCATTGGAGTATAAGTAGGAGATTCTGTTAGCAGTCTTGTGCTTCATAGTAGTCATATGGAAGAATCTATTATTTTTGTCCCTGCCTTAAGCTAGAGATCTCTGGACCTCTTGTTAGAATGATTTAGAATAACTGAGGTGGATGGGGGGTGAATCATTTATCCTCAGGTCCAAATGTACCATTGAACTTTCAAACACTTCAGCCAACTGAGATCTACTCAACAATCCATTTGGTCTCTATAGTATATAATAAGTAACATAAACATGCAGTCCACTGTCCTAAAGTAATCAACTTGCAGAATATAAAACTCTTAACAGTAAACACATCAAATAACATTCACACAAGTATGAAACTAGGATTTAATGTGAAAACCCAGTATGGGAAAAACCACCAGTAACATGCTACCAATCTTTCACTCTTTTGAAGTGAGCTCTGTGAGGAGCCAACCCTATTAAAGGTTACAATACACACTGTTAGGTGTGACCCTATTAAATGATTTAATCACCCTGTTAAAAGTGAGCCTTGTTAGAGGACTTATATCATTCCATAAAGATGTTGTATGCACCCTAAAATGGTCGCCTAGACTATGGACCCCATTTATCATTTTATCATTTTATCAAATTCCTGAATCAATGCTTTGCAACATTTTATTCAAATCAATTTCCTTGATCAAATCGTAATTAATTCAATATTTCCTAAGGTTTGATCATTTTTATTTAATTAAAATATTTAATCTCCCTTTTAATTAAATAAAATTCATCTTATTTAATTAAATTAAATTTCTCCCTTTTAATTAAATAAAATT
>MU226413.1:1909270-1931139 GCA_018584345.1 Thuja plicata
GACAAAGCATATAGCTATCAAGTATCATTACTTGAGGGAGCTAGTTTAGAGTAAAGAAGTGAGACTGGATTATGTGAACACTAAAGAACAATTAGTAGACATATTCACAAAAGCACTACCCAAGGATTCTCATGAGTATCTACGAGGTAAATTGGGGGTGATTCCCCTAACTAAGCCTAATTAAGTTATGTATGGTACTGTTGCATCAAATTTTACACTCAGAATTTTTGATACATTGATGCACAGTTAGTCACACTTTAGGACGCTGGCTAAAGTTGTGAAGATGAACAAGGACAGAAAAGAAAAATTAGTCATAATCAAGATGATAGGATCAGCATGATACTGAAGATCTACATGATAATGATATCGACGTCTTTGGCATTGTTGTCAAAGAGGGAGAGATTGTCGAGAAAGAAAGATTACAAAGAGGTAGAAGTTACTATTTAAAACATTGAAGTGATTATCTACTCAGAGGAAGTCTACAGATGATTAGACATAGATGATTATAGTGTGATTACAGACACATAGGGAGAAATGTTTTACAGATAAGAATCAGAATGAAGCTAAAGACATTAATGAAGATTCATTCATATCAAGGAACACAGGTGAATTTTTTGGATTGGTTGGTAACTATGCTTGTTAAATCATTATTTTAATATTTTGTGTTGCCATCAATGCCAAAGAGGGAGATTGTTGGAAAGTGCAATGCAAGAAATTGTTATTTTGTCATTGATGTCAAACCTTAACTGGTGAGACTATTGTTATCTGTTTGAGTACCATATCTATTGTTGATGAAGATGATTTAACAAGAAGACCAAGTGAATGGTTGAGTTAAGGCAAATAAAAGGGTACTTGATCAGTTGGCACTCTGGCAAAGTAATTAGTTGTTTATCTTTCAAAGACATTTTTTCTAGCTATTCTGTGTCGAGCAAGTTTGACTTGTGCTGAGCAAAGTTGCTTGTGCCGAGAAAAGTTGCTTGTGCAGAGAAAAGTTGTTCGTGATGAGCAAAGTTATTCAATGTCGAGCACCATTGAAATTGCTGAGTGGAAACAGTGATGTTGGCCGACTTACAGTAATTGGATTAATGATGGGATTTGAGATCTCTGGCTGACTTAGTTAATTTTATTAGGCTATGTAATGTTAATTAAATATTGATCCATGTCATTTAATGTATGGGTAAGCGTAATTAATGCATGTTTTCAAGATTTAATTAGAGACTACTTTGGAGAAGTAAATGTAATGCAAAGATGGAATGATCGGTTGGATCTGACCTAACCTAAGATCTACGATGTTGTTTAAGCAGAAAAAGATTTATCTGACCTAAATAGAGAGGTATATTATAACCTCAAGGGGTTATTCATTTAGTATGCAAGAGGTGTGTTGTTGAATGTGAAGCGGATGTGTTTGCAAAAGGTTTGCATAGTTGATTTACTATTTGGCATGATCTAGCAGAAAAGGCTGAATACAAAAGCAGAGAGTTCCGTGTGTGATTGCTTGACAAATTTCCAAGCAGATCAGAAGGTTGAAATGACAATACAGGCTATCCATTAAGTTAACATCAGAGCTGTAATTAGATCTGAATTGCAAAGTAAGTTGTATGTATCAGATCACAACTGTTGATTACTTTCTAACCATTGTATCAGTTAAAATCCTTTAACAAGGTTGACCTAGTAGTCATTTGTATAAATCCTCTAACAAGGTGACATTCAGGTAGAATGTTCTAAGTCCTCTAACAAGGCCACTCCTGACAGGGTGATTAAATCCTTTAACCATGACACACCTAGCAGTGTGTTATTGTAACCTTTAACAAGGTTGGCTCCTCACAGAGCTCACTTCAGAAGAGTGAAAACTTGGTAGCATGTTACTGGTGGTTTTTCCCATATTGGGTTTCCACGTTAAATACTTGTGTCAACTTGTATGAATGCTTATGGTTTGTTTTACTGTTATGATTCTACAAGCTAATTTCAATTAACACTAAACTGCATGATTAAGTTGTTGACATATGCTACTGCTGCCGAGTAGATCTAAAATACATAAAGTTTTTATTTGCTACATCTAGACCTAAGGATAACTGATTCACCCCTCCCCTCTCAGTTATTCTAAATTCATTCTAACATAGTCCTCTATTCCTTTCAGATATATCAGTATCCTTTTCACTACCATCATGTGACTATCCTTAGGATTTGCAGAAAATATTGCAACAATCCCAACTGCTAATGAAATATCTGGTCTCGAGTGAATGACATATTGTAGCTTCCTAGTCATTGACATGTACAAGGTTTGATTTACTTGATCTGTCTCATCAGTCTTTGATAGTTTCTATCTAGTAGCCATGTGTGAACTTATAGGTCTAGAGTCCTCCATGCCCAAGGTTTTCAATATCTCATTGATATACTTATATTGAGTAATGTAGATACATTTCTTCATCTAATAGACTTGCAAACCAACAAATTTTTTTTATCTCTCCAAACATAGACATCTCAAATTTAGCTTGCATCTCATTTGAAAACGTTTGGCATAAAGCATCTTCACCTCCAAATATGATATCATCAAAAAATATTTCAGCTAACAATATCCCTTTACCTTTTTCAGTCTTTAAGGAAAAATTACTATTTTCATTTGTCCTTGTAAAAAATTTTTTGACTAAGTAATTGTGTAATCTTTCGTACCATGATCTAGGGGCTTGCTTCAATCCATACAACACTTTATTTAGCTTGCAGACCATATTTTTCTTGCTTGAATCAACAAATCCTTCAACTTGTTCAATGTATACCTCTTCTTCCAGTATTTCATTCAGAAATGTTGATTAAACATCCATCTAATACACTTTGAATCCTTTATAAGTTGCATAAGCTAGCAGAGTTCTAACTCCTTCCAATCTAGCAAGTGGGGCAAATGTCTCACCATAGTCAATTCCTTCTTCTTGTGCATAACCTTTTCATACCAATATAGCCTTGTTTCTTATGACTTCTCCATGCTCATTCAGGTCATTTCTAAATACCCACTTGGTTCCAATAACATTATTGTCCTTTGGTCTAGGTACTAGTGTATTTTCTTAATTTCTTCATTCATGGCCTGTATCCAATCTTCATTATCCAAAGCATCTTTCACTGATTTAGGATCAAATTCACATAATAAACATATCTAATTTTTCAACTTGTTTCTTTTCATGACCTCTGAATCATTTTCTCCAATGATTTGATTTGGTTTTTGATTTCATCTTACATATTTTCGCTAGTGTAGGCTCTGGTCACCTTTCTTATTCTTGTTATTCTTCAGATTCATCTTGCAAATTCTCTTCAAGTTCATTTTGTGTCTATGCTTCCTCTTCTGATTTCTCAGCAATTACCTCTTGTTGCTCGACAAATTCTTTCTATGAATCAACAGTTTCTTGTTGTTGCTTGGAAATTTCTTTCTCTGGTTCAGGTAAACCATTGGGCTCTCCTTCATTCATGTATACAAAATATCTTTAATATTCAGGTTCTTTCTTTCTTTCAACTTCATTCTTTTCTGCATATTCATCAATTCTAACATTTGCACTTTCCACAACTTCATTGGTGTTAGAATTCAAACACTTATACTCTTTTCTCTTAGTGGAATAACCTAGGAATATGCCTTCATCACTTTTAGCATCAAGTTTTCCATTCCTATTGTCCTTCAATATATAACATTTGCTTCCAAAAAATTTAAAATATTTCACATTAGGTGCAGAACCATACCATAACTCATAAGGTGTAACATTTTTGACTTTCTTGACTTGTACTTGATTCAAGGTATAGACTATTGTACTTACAACTTCTCTCCACTATTTTTGTGCAACGTTTTCTCTATTATCAGTGTTCTAGCACAATCCATGATTGATCTATTCCTGCTTTCAGCTATATCATTCTGTGGGGGAGTCCTTGGACAAAACATCTGTGTTTTGATTCCTCTATCATTACAGAATAATTTGAACTCATTAGACATAAATTCTCCTCATCTATCATATCTCATACATCTCAAGCCCTTACCTGTCTCTTTTTCAACTTTTGCCAAATACCATTTAAAGAACTAAAAGGCATCAAATTTTTCTTTGAGAAATATCATAGTCATCATTCTAGAATAATCATCAATAAACAATATGAAATATTTATCACCATGGTAGCTTTTCACACCAATAGATCCACAAAGGTCAGTATGGACCAATTCCAAAATATCATTAGAAGTATAGGGTTTTCTCTTGAAACTAGACTTTTTCATTTTGCCCAGCTGACATTGTTTACACATCACATTATTAGGTTTCTTCAATCTTGGTAACCCTCTTACTCTTTTCATCTTACTAATATTTACCAAATTGTCAAAGTTCACATGACGCAAAATTTTATGCCATAACCATACATCATAATATTGTGCAAACAAACATGTCTAATCAGATAGATATAGATAGAAAAAATTACCTCTTGTCTATTCTCCACTTCCAATTAGTTCACCAGTATCATCAAATATTTTTTTCCATTTTGTGAAGGAATTCAACTCGGTGTCTAGAAGTGTTCAACTGAGAAACACTCAACAAGATACAGTTAAGTACTTCCACCCAATAGGCATTATCACATGTGATCTTATCAGTCAATTTTATTTATCCTTTTCCTTTCACAAGACATGGTGTATCATTACCAAACTTAACACTACCACCTTTGGAATAATTTAAGGTTTCAAACTTACTTTTATCACCAGTCATATGAAGTGAGCAACCACTATCAATTATACATCTATCACCTTTACTCATATATGAAATAAGTGTAGTTTTCTCATATTCATCAGAATCATCTTTAATAGAAACATAAACAACTTCTATATCATGGTCATCATATTTATCAAATTCATTGTTAGTTTCTTCTTCAACAATATAGCAGGATTTCTTAGCTTTTTCCTTATAGTCCTTATACCTTTTGAAATCTTTGTCATCCCTTTTGTCTTTGTACTTGATTTCTTTTCTTTCATCTTTGTCATTCCTATCAGGGCATCTTGCTACAATATGGCCAACTTTGTTACATGAAAAACATATTATAAGAAGTTCACCTTTGAATTTTCCTTTTACTCTTGGTAGTTTTCTAGCCATAAGTGCCTCAAGTTCATAAAGATCGTCATTAGAAGTGTCACTGTCACTATTCACATGTCTTTTTTTCCTATATTATAATTATGAAGAGTCAATTATTATTTGAATGCAGAATCAACATTGTGAGGGGTGAAATTATCAAAATTTGATAACTCAAAAGCAATAAGTCTACCAACTAAACCTTCCAGAGTTAAGTTGTTACCAGGAGTACATCTCAGTTCTTGTATTGCAGAAAATATAATAGCATAAATAGGAACTAAGGTTCTCAATACCTTTCTAATAATAGTATCATAATCAATAGTTCATTTAGCTCCTCTAATAACATTCACAACCTCCTTAACTCGACTACAATATTGAACAGTAGTTTCACCATATAACATTCTCATTTCTTCAAACTCACCTCTCAAGCTTTCATATTTGGCTCTTAGTACATTTGTATCACCTCCATAGATAGCTTTCAGTGTGTCCCACATTTATTTTGCAGTAGTACAATATTTTATGTCTTCGAATTCAGGATAACTTAGGGTTGATGCAATCTCCAACATTTCGTGATTGTGTTCTTTCTTGTCCTTCATCTACTAAGTTGTGAATGGTGTAGGTAAAGTTATGTAGTCATGTTCCACATTGTATTTTTCTGCTTGTCCAATTCTAGCTAGGTGTAGCTTCATCAAAATTTTCTATGCAGGGAAGTTCTCCTTGTTCAGCCTCAGTATCTCCTTTTTATACATCTTGATCTTTTGCTTCAAGTAGCTTCAAAATTTTCCTTACAAGCACCACAACACTCTAATACCAATTGTTAGAATGATTTAGAATAACTAAGAGGGGGGGTGAATCAGTTATCCTCAATTGAACTTTCAAACACTTCAACCAACTTAGATCTACTCAACAATCCACTTGGTTTCTATAGAATATAATCAGTAACATAAACTTGCAGTCCACTATCCTAAAGTAATAAACTTGAAAAATATAAAACTCTTAACAATAAACACATCAAATAACATTCACACAAGTATGAAACAAGGATTTAACGTGGAAACCCAATATGGGAAAAACCACCAGTAACATGCTACCAATCTTTCACTCTTCTAAAGTGAGCTTTGTGAGGAGCCAACCCTATTAAAGGTTACAATACACACTGTTAGGTGTGACCTTTATAAATGATTTAATCACCTTGTTAAAAGTGAGCCTTGTTAGAGGACTTAGATCATTCCATTAGAATGTCACCTTGATTAAAGTATTTACAATATGACTGTTAGGTCAACCTTGATTAAAGGATTTTGACTAATATAATGGTTAGAAAGTGACAGCAGTTTTGATCTGAAACATACAACTCGCTTTGCAAATACAGATCCACTTTCGCTCAAATGCTAATTCACTGTCTGGCTTCCATTATCTTCTCTATCTCTCTAGTCTTCTTGGAAATTTGTCAAGAAATCACCACTTCATAGTTCTATACTTCTCTTCTCAATACAATGGTTAGAAAGTGACAATAGTTTTGATCTGAAACATACAACTCACTTTACAAATACAGATCCACTTTTTCTCAAATGCTAATTCACTGACTGGCTTCCATTATCATCTCTATCTCTCTTATCTTCTTGGAAATCCATCAAGAAATCACCACTTCACAGTTCTATACTACTCTTCTCAACCTTCTATGCCTTCTTCTTATATTTTCCAATCAACTAAATCAACCTCATACCCATAACCTACAATTAGGTTAATCTTATACCTCTCTAATCAGTTAGCTAGATCTTTTGCCACTTAATCATCACCGTAGATCTTAGGGTTTGGTCATATCCAATAAATCCTTCCAACATTTTTTTCTTCTTCTACTTTTTAGATACATCTCAAATCTCCTTCTTGAATCCATACATAAAAATGGTTAAACATATATTAAATGATCATTAAATTCTCCATAATGATCTTCCTTATCTTAAATACACTTTACATATCCCAAGAATTCAACTATGTTGGCTGGGATCTCAAATCTTTCTCAAACTATAAAATACTAACACTCAGTCATCACTGTGTTCTTCCGCTTGGTCATCACTAGATATAAATTGGTAAATACTGATGCTCAGTCTACACTATATTTTCTCGACATGTACTAGTGCTTGTTCGACACTCGCATCACTCGACACAAACATAATTTCCTTAATCTTCTTCTCTTTTTCTCAATCAAGACTAAGCTTTTAGTCTTCCAATCTTTACTCAGCGTTATAGATAAACAACACATTACCTTGCCAATGTTCAATCTAATCAATTACCCATTATAGTTTCACATAACTCAACCATTTCACTAGGTCTTCTTGTTATCTCCTCTTTTCAAATCTTCTTCATCAATCAAATGATATGGAACTTTACTAGATAGCAATTGTCTTACCACTTAAGGTTTCACATTAATGATAATATAACAATTGTTTCAATTGTAGCTTCCAACACCTCTATCTCTAGAAGGTTTCCTCCTTAGATATAATATTATGATATTTTGTCAGTAGGTCATTTTCAAGATTTTTGAGATCCTCAGAGAGACCCTTCTTTTGGATTTCGTCTTCTACATCCTTAATTTCAATCTGCACATGACTTTTGGATAGGAAGATATCACTAAAGACCTATTTGATCCAAGGCTTAACCTTTCTTTTGATCACATAAATTTTCTTTGCAACTTTGTACATTGCTCCCCCATCCAAAGAGAAATTCCACCAGTCACCAATTCTTTCCTTCAAGTTGGGATGAGCCATCCACATTTTTTCAAAATGAAAAGGGAAGTTTATCTTTGCCACTTAAAGGGTTAGAGGAAAAAGATATAGGGAAGTGGTCAGACCCAATTCTCAACATAGAAGAGAGAATAGGAGTACCTTGAGAGTCAGTTTGGAGAAATGAGAGTTCTGTCCAATTTCACCTGAATAAGGTCAGCTCCAGTTCTCCTGTTAGACCACATATAAAAGATACCCTCCAGCTCCACATCCAAGAGAGCTTCATAATTTATATTGTTCATAAGTTTCTATATGATTTCCATATGTGAAGGGTTACCTCCCTTTTTTATCCTCTTTCAACGGGGTGTTGAAATCTCCCATAACCATCCAGTTTTTATCCTGATTATTCTTCAGCAGGTTCTTCTAGCTTTTCCAAAACTTTTGTCTACCTAATCTAGTATTAGGAGAATAAATATTAATCAGGATCTAAGATAAATTATCTCTAATATGAGTAACCTTCACCATAATCATGTTCTTCTCAACCTTTATAAGAGTGTATTCAATAGAATTTTTATTCCAAAAAATCACCACACCTCCAGAAGCTCCGTCTGAATCACTACCTATGTTGTCCCCATTCTTGATGGGATGGATTTTTTAAACTTTCTCTCTAGGAATTTTGGTTTCTTGAATCAGTAAAATAACTAGATTGCAATCTCTAAAAATATTCCTTAAAACATCATGTTTATGAGGAATATTAAATCCTCTAATATTCTAGGAAATGATATTCATTTATGATACGTGGAACATACCTCAAGGATGGTGAGTTGGAAACCATCCACTATATTTTGCTTTGCTTCCTTTTATCTTGCATTTTTTGCTGATTTTCTGCCTCTAGGCTCCCCTTTAGGAGATCCAACATTCATCTTCTATTGGTGTCTAGTTTTCACTCCTCCATGGACTTGACTATCATTTTTCTTAGCCGATCCAGGCATTGAGAATCCCTGATTTGCCACATAACCTTTTTTTGTTGAATTTATATGATGTTTCTTTCCACTTGCCTCTATCCATTTTTATTCTTGTATTCCCTCAATGATTATAATATGTTTCAATCTCTCTTCCCTCCATATATTAGGTAATGGTGACAGAGGGTCATCATTTCCACTATCTTTGATAGTGTCACTATTTGAGTTTCCATCCTGCATATTAGACCCCTGGGGGTTAATGTTTTCGAGATAGGATTCATCTCTTACCATGTCCTTAAAGGAATATTCCACCCTACAATCCAGAGTAGTAGCTTCCAGTTTCTGGGATCCCACACTTTCCAATCTTCGTGTAGCATAGAAATTGCCTCCATTTTCCTTATGGGCTTTGTGACCTTTGCTAGTCTTGATAATAGGCAAAGGGATTTCTTCATTTGTCTTCCCAATATCTTTAGCCACAACCATTGGGTT
Source organism: Thuja plicata (assembly GCA_018584345.1). Taxonomy (NCBI): domain Eukaryota; kingdom Viridiplantae; phylum Streptophyta; class Pinopsida; order Cupressales; family Cupressaceae; genus Thuja; species Thuja plicata. The sequence goes on from MU226413.1 coordinate 1,918,517, forward strand.
TTCCTTTTCTTTGGGGTTGTCGCCCTCAATATGAACCCCCTCTGCCTCTTCAACACTTCCTTCCTCACCTTTATTTTCCATTTTATTAGGCTCGTTCTTACTATTTTGATTTTTTCCCTCCATTCTTTCCTTATATTTTTCTTTTTACCTTGAAACCCCTTAGTTTCCTTTTGTTGTTTGTATGGGCATTGCTTTTCCTAATGCCCATATTTTTTGCATACAAAACAAGAAAATGGAACAGATTCATATTCCACAGACTGAACATATTTCCTTAGCTTGGACATAATAGAAATAACCTAAGGTAGGTCCGTAGATTGATGGACATTCAAACATATTCTCACATAGACCAACCTTGATCTCGCTGCCAACATGGGATCAATAGACATGAACTCACCAAATGCACCTACCAGTCTAGAAAAAACATCCCCATGCCAGTATTCCAGAGGAAGACCGGGGAAGCATAGCCAGACTAGGGTAGAGACAAAGAAGTCTTTGTTTTAGTCCAGATTGGTCGACCACTTTTGCAAAGCCAAAGATGACTTACCAAACATCCAAGGTCCTCCACAGAGAACTCTAGAGAGGCCTCCTCATTGGAAAACTTAAATGAGAAAAACCCCTTTGGCATTGCAGAGATATCAACTTGACCTTTAACATGCCATTTTTTGATAGCATAGGCTCTAACCACATCTATGTTTGGTCTTGACCTAGTAAATTTCCCACCAGGGTTAACACCATAGTAGAGATAGTGTGATCCACTAAGGGGTCATGTAATAAGATACTGAACACTCCCTTATTAGGCTCAAATAAATTATTGATACTAGGGAAAGAATATTTTCCCATGGGCTTAACCCCAAAAAGTGAAAACCAACTTCCTTTAACTGACGGCCTAGAAAATAACTTCCCGTCAATATTTGTTGAGAATCACTTACCAGCCAGGAAAGTTGAAGTATTCTTAGGCCCACCACCTCAGGAAAGAACATCATCAGGATCCTTGTCATCTTCTAATTCCTTTTTGGATACCTCACCTGATGTTCCTTCCCACTTTTGCAACTCACCTGTTGTGGTTCCTGCAAAATGCTCGCCATTAGCTTATTTCCCGCCCAAACCATACTTTGAATTCAAACCACCTGCTCCTCATCCTCCCGCTCGCTCTACCATATCCTCTCGCTCTTTCTATGCTAGGATTTTTTTTTAACTTACTCTAATTATCATGTTTATATGTTATCTGGATTGGGTATTAGTATTTATGTTATCGCGATGTTATCTTTGATTCTCAATGGTATTATGCTATATCATTTGAATGGATGTGTATTTGGAATTTTCACTATTATATGCTCGTATTACCGTAAATGATTATTTAATGTTAAAAATGAAATGTTTAATTATGTTGTACATTGAGGATTAAATATGGAATGACTAGTGTTGTAACATTCTAATACTGATGAATGATTATGTCACTAGAGCGTCCTCTTCCATTAGATACATTTTGATTATTACATGTATGTACTTTGACTATTTATACCGTGAGAAATTGTACTTGATGTGTGCATGTTTTAGTGAGAAAGTACCAGACATCATCTTCACCTAAGCTGTAGGTTTGAGCATGTCTTATCCCCAATAGTGGCATAGGAGATAGTTACATTGACCATTTGTGATTTTAGCCTATATTGTCCTTGTATGGATGGTGTACCCGTATTGATATATTATACCTTTGGTATCATGTGGGTAAAATTAGGACTTCATTTGCATTGTTGTGATTATACCAGTAACTATTTGTACATTAGAGTTTACTGTAATTGGCATGGCAAGTTAGGGGTTAGTATTGATTTTAATCCTTGTTTATTTTTGTCATATTTTGACAAGTGCGCTGAAGTGCATTCATATTTATTAGAATTCATTTGGATTGACCTAATTTAGGGTTTTGATTATTTGATTAAATTTTTTATTAAGTCCTTAAGTGGCCTTTTATTTACCTTTTTATTGTTTAAATCAAAAGTGACTTTTATAATGAAGAATTAGACTTCATTTGGGACTTGTGCATTTTTGGAGATTGCTCCAACACTCTTGTTGAGCAATTTGTATTTTTTCTCATTGGGAATGACTCATGCATGGTACTTTTGTGGGTAGTATCTCATTGGACTCAGGTCATGATTTCTTCACTTTGTATGGAGGCTTATTCAATTTTGCATATTGTGCAATATATTCCCTCAGTTTCTGTGTTTTCACCAGTTGGTGAGGTAGGGATTCCTACATCTTTCATTTTACTTCATTCTTTCTTTGAAGTAAATGGATTTTAGTCTATACAGTATGAGAGTTAGTATTCCCCCACATTTTCATTTCATTCTTTTTCCTAATTCAGCCTCTATGAAATTATTTCAAAATCAAGTAGATTATGTAAGGTTATGCTGCTCAATTTTTTATGAATGTATGAAAGTTGAATTTAATTGCATCCTTGCCCTGTTGGGTGTGTTTTGAGCCAAAGGATATCTTTAGAATTTTGATTTTTTATTTTTGAATTTTGAAGATTTTTTCAAGGCTTTAATGAGGGTACTGGCCTTGGACTTGGATATGGTCCCGGTTGTGATTTTGTAGAAATAATTTTTTTCTCATTTTGACAATGGATTATTTTATGGAGTTATGGTATTAGTGTATGAAATTTTAATCCTAAGAGGCTTCATGACCATTTCCTTGGTTTTTGAGCCATGTGAGCATTCTCTCAGGCTTAACCTTCCAAACTTGTTTTTGACTCATCCATTGCTTTGATTGAGCTTGCAATCCTAATTTATTGAATTGTTGGGATGTTGTGTCTATGAGAACCAATGGGTTCTCCCAGAATCGTGAGATTTCACTTTTTATTTTGGGGTATTTTTATGAGCACCTCGATTTGTGTACTCTCTAGTTTTGGACTATTGCCATGTTGGTGTATTTTGGTTGTTCGCCTTTATTATTTTTCAAGATTGTGATGGGATTGTGTTGTCAGAATGAATAGAGGACATTTTGGTTAATTGTTACCATGATCTAAACTTTCACTTTTATTACCTAATTGGGGTTTTCTACACTGTCAATTTTGCACAAAATTGGAGCTTTTGAGTATTTGAGCTGTTTCCTCTTCCTTTATAGAAAGAAGTATGTTGGATCATATAGGATATTCACTCATATAATTATTTCCAATTGAGTTTATTGTATGCATCCACTTTTATTGTGCCTGGTTTTATGCATTGAGCATTTTGGAGTTGATATTCCTCCATGGTTTTGTTGGACTTGTACTCGATTGATGCTTATTGTCAGACACGTCCTTGGTGTAGATCAAGTGGACATTTCTTGTTCTCTTTGTCCTTGGTGTATATTGATTGGACAAGTTGTGGTTTATTGTCATTCTTAGTGTAGACCAAGTGGATAGAGTCTTTTATTTATGTCCTCGGTGTAGACTGAGTGGACAATTTTATTATCATTGTTTCCTTCTTTATAATATTGAGTCATAGGACTAGGTGCATTGAGTAGGTATGGGTATTATCTCCTCAAGTGTTCCTTGACCCACAATTAGTTGTATTAGACACGTATAAGAGTTCTTAAAAAGTGATAAAGTAATAAAATGAATTGGGTATAAATATTAAACAAGATAAATTGGAAACCCTAAATGTCAGTGATCAACCCTATGGGAAATGGAAACTATTGATTCCCTAGATTTCATGAGTGAACCATGTAGGTGGTAGATGGTAATTGATACCATGGATGTCAAACATGACACATGCGGTTATGAGTCCCCGAATGTCATATATGACTCATGCGGGCATGGATACTACATGTGCTTAGTACTCTCATGTTTAGATCCAATAGCATTGAGTAGTACCCTTGTGTATTGTGGTTATGTTGCAGTGATATTTTATTTTAGATGTTGGTCTTCATGTTGAGTGTTCTATGTTTCTCTTGAGAGCTTGATTTTCTACATTGGGATTTATATGTCATCCCCTAATTATTGCACCTATATGGTGTGTGTCTTAGACTACCCTCTATGTGTGCATTGGATGTGCTTGGGTCATGTGACTATCCCTACAAGCATAGTGGGTGGTCTTGAGAGTACCACATCATTGGGTGGCATTGCATGTCACTGTTGAGGACTAGTTTATAGGTGACAAAATACTTTTATTGGCAGAGTATCAAGAATGATGTTCTATTTTCTATCCCTTTGTACTCACTTTCAGTGATTTCACATTCTATGGATATGCTAAGTAGATTAGTTTCATTTATGTTTATTATCTTCATATCAAGTGAGTTGGCCTTGATTTATTGTATTCATTACTCCTGAGTGTGGAGCCAGATGCTTTATATTCATAAGTTGGAGTTGGCATAGGAGATTGACTTGAATTTTCTTAAGTTTTGGAGAAGCTTGCAAATTGGCATTTGCAGCCGTACTCTGGTATTTGTGTTGATTTGTATCTCTGACCTATAGGGTGGTTTCTCTACCTCTCTATTTTGAGGCTTCTCAGTCTCAGAGATTGATTTTATTTAGATCGACGTCTGCGTTCAAGTGAACCAACACCTTTTCTTTTCAGTGTCTTTGACCTATAGATTGGCATCTCCACCTCTTTGGTTTGAGATAGTATAGTTAGAGAGTGTTTTTGTGGATCAAAATTTATGTATTGATCAACGCCTACATTCTTCAACATCTCTACCTATTCTTTGGAATTTGCACCTCATTTGATTTTCTACTTGGTTTTGTATACTAGGTAGCTTGTGTATTTTTCCTATATAACTATTAGATGGTTTTATAGCCTATTCAATGAACATTGTATGCTTAATCACCTTAGGAACAATTATCTTTTGGTGTTTAAAATGAATGTGTATGTAGATGTATTTAGAGGATTGATTTAGTCTCATTTATGTGTAGCTTTGAGTTATTTTCGGCTTTGCCTTTTGTGAGTCTTTAAACGTTGTCGGAGCTCCTGCTAGGCGGTCTCGTGAATGTGTGAATTATGTTTTGAGTGTGCATTTCAGTTGTCATGGAACCCTTAGAAGTCCTTGTAATACTTACGTTTGTGCATGATCATTTGATAATCATTGTATGTTTCCTTATTTTCTCATGCAATGTATTATGTTGATACACTTATGTTCTTAATGTTACTTGCATGTTTCAAAAAAAAATAGTGCATATTTTACCCTATGTTTTGAGGGTTGTGTTAGCACCATAAATTTTGGGAAAAACTTGATATGTCCATTAAAGTTGAACACTTATATGTACCTTTGAAAATTCCTCTTGAGTAGCCCAGTATGAGGGTGTATATATTGCAAACTTGTGATTCCATATGACCATTTCACATGTGCATTTCTAGTTTCCAATGGATTCATATAGTCGGGCTTCTTTCCAAATTGGAGGTCATGTATGGAAGTTTATAATCAGCCCTAACTACCTGACATCCTACCTTGTCATCCTTTCAGACTCTCTTCCCAATTCCTGAACCAATTAAAAGTGATTTGAAGGTTTCAATTTCCCTCGAATGCCTGACATCATACATTATCAGATAGTCGGGCTTCTTTTTAAACTGGAGGGCATGTATGAAATTTCATGTATCACTTTGACTACCCAATATCATATGTTTTCATCAAGTCTAGATTCTATCCAAACTCCCAAAATGGAGGGAAAGTGTGAAGGTTTATATCACCCCAACTCACTGACATCAAGCATTGTCAGGCAATTTATGTGTTTTCAAAACTACAAAGACTCCCTAATTTTGTATGTCTCTTTGATGAGGAACTAGCAGGCCCAAAAGGTGTATAAATTGTCTCAAAAATTCCAAGCTAATGACATGAGAAAATAAGATGTGCTAAAGATGGATTGTCAGGAAAACTTAAATGCTCAAAAATAGAAACATAAATATCTCTAACTATATAGTTCACCCCAAAGAAGAAAATAGAATTGGTATCTTTGGAAGGAATTTTCATCAAGTTACCCCAAAATACATAGGAAGGAAGGAAGGAATGAATGAGATATTTCAAAGAGACTGAGAGGATCATAAGTAATATTTTGATGTCATACATATCATAATGAAGAGAAGATGGATATGTAGATTCTAAATTGTATCTGGTTAAATTATTGACCAACGATGGTCATTTTGCTAAAGGACAAAGCTAAAGATCACAAGATTTAGTTAACTAATTAATTTTGTATGTCTCTTATTTTATTAGGAAGATGATTAGTTTATTATAATAGCCAATTAATTAATTGAATAGTTATGTTGTTTGATAACCAAAGGTTATAACCAATCTATTGGGATCCCTTGTGTCTATAAAAGGGGACCACCGATTGGATAAAAGATAGATTAGAGATATTTAGAAAACAAGATGCAATACATTGGATGGAATATAGTACAAGTGTTTTTATCTAGTATTTGTGCCTAAATAGATCTTTTTCTTAGGATCTTAGTTTCTCTATAATTTTAGTTTGAGAAACTAAAGGTTGTTTATGTTCTTATATAAGAAGTTGTTTCATGTTATATTGGTTTGGATATCAAGTATGTCTCAGATCAATTGAAGGAACAAAGTTTTTTTATATATATTGTTTAATTGGTCCTTTCAATCAAAGGTTAAACTAAATTAGATAAGTTATAGTAGTAGGAATAACTCGATATTTTCTAAAGATCAGAACAATGGATATATCTACACAAGTTATTGATTTAAAAATTGTCTTGCAGAATAATATATTAAGGTTTCAGAAGAAATTGAGTCTATATCCCACGCAAAGATAAGGCACAGGTCATTTAACATCATTTAAACTTATATTCAATCAGTTAAAAGAAGTAGGAAGAGTAGTAGGAGTGGTAGTAGGAGTAGTAAGAAATCTTTTAGATTGATCTATTTCAGCAGTTTGTGCCATTATAAGATAGAGATAGAAGATATATTAAAAGAAGAACTAATCTACTTAATCATTATAAAGGTAAACCTGCCTTGGTCTAGCATAGCCAGAAGTGCAAGGGAGCTTGATTATTTCAATCAATCCCATTTGTTGGCCAAGTCAATTGTAGAATCTGATCATAGGCCTTTGCATAGTCTTAGGGTTTTACAATTTTTTGATTTGGGAACCAATAGGTTCCTCGGAAAGGCATTAAAATTTCTCACCAACATATAAAATACATAGGAAGTCATGTACAAAATCCTCATTTCTCCTAAGCACATGAACTATTAGTAGATGCTATCACTTATAAATTTGGATCAATATATATTTGTCTCCATTTATAACTTCCTTAGTGAAGCTAAACAACTAGTTCGTAGAAGAGGAGGTAAATGACAAGCTTTCCACTCAACTCAACAAGGTCACTATATCATTGATCTCTATGATGAAATCACTCCTATATAAATTCTTAGGAAAATTGTCCAATGAAGCCTTAAGCTTCTTTATTTAATCATCATTGATTACCTCTATACATTTTTTCAAGTCCTTAATCATCGACTATCTAACAATTTTCTTATGTCATATTAATCATTGATGGGTAGGAAGGGATACCAAATGCCTCTATAATTTCCTCATTAGGTGCTACAATTCTACTTGAATATGAGAGATAGTTTTGATTAGGAGGAAAATAGGTTTTGAAAGAGCTTGAAACCTTTTACAGGAAACCGGAAAGATTATACATTAAGCTCTAGCAAAAAACAACCAAAATGCAAAAAAGGACAGACAAAGAACTAGGAAAACAAAGAAGGACAACAAAAAAGGACAGTTGGGAAGGGACAAAGGCTAGCTCCCAAGGAACATAAACAACCAGAAAGACCCATAGACCAAAACATGTAGAGTCACTGAATATTGTTGAGAAGATCAACCGCTTCAGATGTTAGGAGGTCCATATTGACGGCAGAAGCCTTGAGATTATCAATATCTTTTCCAGTTCTCCTAGGGTTAGCTCAAGGGTTTTTGACACCATTCTGGACTGACTCCTTATCATAATATTTTATCTTCTCCAAAATGTTTATAAGGAGATTTACTTGGTTTTCTTATGCTCGAAGGACCTTACAACTTTGTTCCCCAATTAACCTAAGCATTGTTGGAAAGTGATGTTTATGGTATGAGATGAGACACTTGAGAGTTGTCATTTATGGAAACACATCTGATATAATGATCAAGTTAAGTACAGTTTTTGAGATACAGTTCTAAAATCAATTAAGTATAAAAATAGAAGTACAAAGTATAACAGTATTTTTTTTGACAACGAAGATCATATATTATGTTTTATGACTTGCAAGCTTAGAGGAAGACAATATGGGATATGTATGACCTTTAGTTAAGGTTGCTTGTGTTTTGGTGTTGATCACAGAGAGTTAGAGTGTTTTGAAGACATGCGAAGATAGTAGAATAATGAAACAGAGAAGTTGAATAGTCGTGATGATTGAGGGATCATGAGATAGAATCCAAACGTGCTAAGTTGTATTGTCATTGATAATTACCTATATGTTGGTAGTACATGAGCACCAACATTGTATTTACTTTCTGTATAAGTATTTATTCGATTTTGTATTGTATTTGAGAGCTGACCAAATGATGTAACACACACACACACACACACATATATATATATGAAGAACATTTTTTTAAATCAAAGATGTGTGTGTGTGTGTGTGTGAAATATATATTAGAGATGACTGATGGTAGATGTGAGATCAGAGGTTGACAGCTATTGTTGAGAACTACAACCGGAACTATCTGAGCATTGGAGATGATTGTTTTGTGCATTACTGAGAACACTTTGAAACAAAAGTATTGTTTGTAAGATCATTAAGCTCAGTGTACCCCTAACAGGGTGTTGTATACCTTTAACATGGTTGATATTCCTTTAACAAGGAAATGTACTATGTAATATTCAACTCCTAATAGGGCTAGGTCTCCTAATAGGGAAATTATACTTTAGTGCATGCTTGTGGGTACCATCCCCATCATGGTTTTCCCTTGGTTTGGGTTTCCTCGACAAAAAATTATGGTGTAATGAGTTGTGTGTTATTTTCTTATGTTCTTTTCATTTTAGCAATCTCATGGTTTATTTGGAATTGGTTTGAGTTTAATTTAAAGTGTTGTAATATTGATTCACCCCANTTCCCCCCCCCCCCCCCCCCCCCCTCTCAGTATTACTTAATCATAAAAATTGGTATCAGAGTTGTTGGCCCTTGAAAATAAAGTTTAAAAACTTAAGGGAGATCAAGATGGATTCTATAAGTTTGGAAGAAAACTTTGAAGCAGCACTTGAAGACCTTGACAAAGCAAAAGCAGAGAATGGTGAATTGAGATTCAATTTAAGAAGAGCTGAGGGATTCATTAAAAAATTGAAAGATCAGCTTGAACTTTACAGAATTCAGAGACAAGATCTTATGGTTCAGATAAAAGAGGATTCAGACAATGATAACTCAAATTAGATAAAGCAACTTGAACATGCGAATGATACTTTAAAGCTTAATCATGAAATGATGGCTAAAGATATTCAAAAATAAAAAGATGCTAAAAACAAAATTGAAGAAGCCTTGAAGGATGCTAATATTCTGATGGGACCAATTAATACTGAACTTGAACAATACAAGAACAGGTATCTAGAATTGGAGAAATATAATTAGATCATTAAAGGTAAATTTGTTGAGACAAAGAAACATATTGAGAGACTTCACATGAGCAGTGACTTGATCGATGAAAAAAGAGATAGATAGAAACCTAAAGAATATATGACTGGTTTTGGCTTCAATGAACATGAAAGTTCTAAGAATCAAGAAGAAAAATCTGATGCGAAGACTGATGGAGAAAAACCTATTCTTGAAGAACTTATAGAACAGATCAGACCTTTCAGAGGTAGATGTTTTGGATGTAACAAATCTGGACACATGAAGAAAGATTATAGATGTAATGCCCCTTTCAAACCTTTTTGTAGTTATTGTTTTAATTGTCATGCATATAGGCATAAGAAAGTAGAATGCAGGAAACCTGATCAATCTAGATATAGATAATATAACATCATAGGAGAATCAACAATTAAAACCACATGTTACAAATGTAATAACCTTGGGCACATTGCAAGGTATTGTAAGTTTCAGGTAAATTAGAATAGACCTCCTCCTACATGCTACAAATGTAACAATTTAGGGCATATAGCAAAGTTTTGCAGGTACAATAGAGCAGACAACAAAAGAGTACCACCTCCTATGAATACAAAGAGGAATGACAATGATACTAGTAAGAGTTTTGCAGATTACTGAAGTGAATTTGACAATTGTTTCAAGAAAGCAAAAGATAACAATAGTGGTAAGGTATGGAAAATCAAAGAGTTAAATGAGATATTGGTTCAGAGAGAGACAATAGATGCTGCTGAATCTTCGCCTAATGTTAATACTACTACATTGACCAAAATGAATGAACATGGCATTAAGGGGAGCATTGGATGAAGACACTAGATTATATCCAGCCCCTAATTATGAGGAGTAAGCTCATGCGATCTTGGTTAGAGTGTAGGCAGACATTATGGAACCTATATCTTTGATCGCAACATCAGACGATTCATATTCCATGATCATGAGATTTGTGATTGATTGGACAGTGTACGAAGTTGAGTTTATTGGGTAATGTTCATTTTCTCACTTAGCGATGAATAAAAGAAATCTGAGTTACTTATTTCTTCACCATTTGAAGAGTAGCGACCAAGGAGAGTAGATTTTAGAGTCTCAGTCTACCAAGCAACCACATTGTGTGATTGATCGAAGTAGAAGTTCAAAATTCAGCATGTTTGAGGTATTTAGACTATCTATCTAGCAGAAGTTATGGATGCACCATTGATTTATGATGTTGTGGATAGACCTAGATATAAATTCAAGAAACATCCATTCAATTCTTGTGAAGAAAACCCTAAAGGAGCCTTTTCCCAAACACCATACGACGTCTTACATGTAGAGGATATTAGGGCATATATACATTGCAAATATGACACATTGGGAGATGAGGAGATTGCTACCAAAATGGGAGACATGATAGGTGATGATGGTAAAATAAAGGATGAATTCAAACACCTAGATAGCCTAAGCATAATGAAAATGATAGAATTGTATGAATTCAACGAAGAAGAATGGTTCAAAATTATACCTAGCATAGTTCATGACCAATTCATTTGGATAGGAGAGAAACATGTAAAGATTTTTAGTCAGTTGATTCATGACATAAATGGGCTAGAGAACACTGGAGTTATCCCTATGGTATAAAATCATGTAAAGAAACAAGTTGAAACCCTAACACATTCTAAATAGGACAGGCGAGCTATGACAGTAAACAACATTTTCCTACACAATGTAAGATTAGTTGCATTGATACTTGGATATAATATTTACTATAGCAGAAAACCTAATTTAGTCTCAGTAGGAATCATTATGATGGCTTATAGGATGGTAAAGGAAAACACAACATTAAACCTATGCGAGGTTCTGGCACAACAATTTTTAGAGAATGTAAATTTAATCAAGAAGGATAAATCTAAGGCTTTTAGATTTGGATCACTTATAGTTCACATGTATATCCACATTGAGCATAAGTTTCATGGAATTCACCCTAGAGCATGGAAAGACAACATACCCACTAGTATTCAAATATCATAGAGTTACAGAAGACAAAACAACACATGGGTAGATGGATAATTGTTTGGGATGATCAAAATTCTACAGAGGCAAATGAAAGAAAGATTCAGAATTCCTGAAGAGTTAGTTGAGAGATATAAGGATACAATTTGTTTCATGGTTGAAATTGATTATGTATGTTTTGAGTTAGTTGTACCAAGGAAGAAATGGTGTTACCCTATGGGCTATGAAGTCAGTTCAAAAGTCTTAATCATGCAAGTTGAACATGTTTTGGAATTTGAAGGTGATACATCTAAGGAGAGATGGGGCACATATGAAGAGAAATCAGCCAAAGTAAAAGAAGAAAAGACTAGAAGTATAAGGAAGAGAAATGGAAGCTAAGGATATAATAACTAAGTAATAAATGAAATATGTAAGGAAGAAGATAACATAGAGATCTTTTGGGTTGGCAAGCACTACTACTACAACCCTTCCACCTCCAATTGAGTAGGTAGTTAGTCCACTTTCTACTATAACTGATGTAACTACACCCTCACCACCACATAAGACATTGCAGGAAGAGACAACAAATATTGTTCCTCAGAGAAACATAAGGTCCACTAAACTGGACTCACTTCCTAAGAAACAAAGGACTGAAGAAGAAGAGAAAAAAATTGAAAAAGAGACCACAAATGTCAGACAGCTATGTAAGCCAGATATAAAGATGCTAGAGAAGACGGCTATTGATCAAGGAAAGCTTGTTTCATTGGCCAAGTACTATGAGAGGTATGAGGCATCTGAAAAAACTAGTGATTGAGGATATAGTAATTAATCATCTAATTATTTTGAAGAAGAATCTATTAGAGATAGAGGGCAGTATACCTGAGGAATTGTATGGTAAGTTGGAGATTAGAAAACAACTTGCACATATGGAAGATGAGGCGACTAGGATTAAATCTATTGAGGATATGTTGCAATTAGTTTTAGTATAGAAGAGAGAGAGAGAGAGAGAGAGAGAGAGAGAGAGAGAGAGAGAGAGAGAGAGAGAGAGAGAGAGAGAG
>MU226413.1:1939120-1957781 GCA_018584345.1 Thuja plicata
TGATGGTACCCACTCTTCAAATCCAACTTGGTGTAGTACCTTGCTCCTCCCAAACAATCCATAAGATCTTCAATCCTAGGAATGGGAAATATGTACCTTATAGTGATCCTATTAATTTCCCTTGAATTAGTTCAAAGCCTCCACTTACCTCTCTTCTTTTATGCTAGAACCACTGGCATCGCACATGGACTAATGCTTTGTCTGATTAGGCCTTGGTCCAAAATTTCTTGGACTTGACTAGCTATCTCCTTGTTTTGGTCAGTAGTCACCTTGTATGCAACTTTATTTGGTAGAGATGCTCATGGTATAAAGTCAATCTGATGACTTATAGCTCTAGGAGGTGGTAACATTACAGGTGACCCATCACTAACTATGTCCTTAAACTCCTTCAATAACTCCTACACTTCCTTTGGTAATGGTGCTTGTTCCACCTTCTTCTCTTCACTAGGCTTAATCATGATAGCATAGTGTGTTCCTTATCCACTCTTTACTGCCTGCATGTACTCTTTTCCTCCTTTTAATAAGACATTAGGTCCTGCAGATGTAGACCCCTCATCATCCATGAGTGACTGAATTCTATATGTGATCCCATCTTTGTTGAAAGAGTAAGAATTCTTCTCTCCATCATGTATTGTCTTCCTATCAAACTGACATGGCCTACCTAAGAGTAGGTGGCATGCATCCATTGGGAGTATATCACACAAGATTCTATCCACATATTTTCCTATTGAAAAATTAACCCATGCTTGCTCATTTACAAGAACATGTTGTCCCTTATTCAACCATGTAACCCTATAAGGGTTTGTATGAGAAAACCTTGGTTAATCCTAGTTTGTGAACTGCCTCCTCTGAGATGATGTTATCAATAGACCTTGATTCTATGATCATCCTACAAACTTTGCCAAGTATCTTGCACTTCACTCTGAAAAGTTCCCTCCTTTGTTTAGCTTCTTCTCTGACAGGCTCCTTAATGAGAATCTTCCTAATCATTAAATTCTCCCCACTCTCTGAATTAAGATTAATTTCAGGAGCTTTAACACTATTAGTCTCTTCTTGGGAAATGTAATTTACCCTCTTCTCACCAAGTGAACTAGAAGCCTTCTCAGGGCATCTATAGGCTGGATGACCTAGTTGATTACAATGAAAACATTTCATATTTGAAAAGTGTGAGGCCCTGCCTGAACCTCCAAATCTGCCTCTTCCTCCACCTTGGAATCCTTTTCCTCTACTCATACTTCCTCTTCCACTGGTCTCATTGACTATCTCAGTCAATTTGGATTCTCCTTGAGATCTATACTCACTGCCTCTACCTGCCAAGCTACCTCTATGTCCCCTATTTTATTTTCCTCTACCTCTTCCCCTTGAGGTCTGATCATGTTTCATCTTTCTCTTCTCTTCTATCTTTAAATCCATTTGATAGCATTGTCTCACACTTGTTAGGGTATTGAGACTCATCTCTTCTTGGATAGACCATTTTAGTCCATTCTAAAATCTAGCCAATCTGATAGACTCATCCTCCATCATCTTTGACCTTAGGCACAACTTCTGAAACTCCTCAGTATATGCCTGAACATCTAGGTCTTTTTGACTGAGGTTTTGTCTCCTTCTATGCATCTGCAGCTCATAATCATCTGGTAGATAAGTCTATTTTAGCTTAGCTAACATGCCCTTCTATGTAAAAATAGTGTTCTTTCCCTCTTTATCTCTCTCAGTCTGAACATACTTCCACTAGGTAAGTGTTGGTCCTCTCAACCTAGACTTAGCCACCTTTAACTTTTGAGCATCTGTCACACCATCACATTTACAGTGATTCTCAAGACTGTCTATCCATTCCATGACTATATTAGCATCCATTTGTCCACTAAAAAGTGGCACACCCTCCAAAGATTTTCCACTTAAGGCCTTGAGTTCCTTAAAGAAGGGTTCCTCTGGCAAGACAGGGTCAGGAGTAGGTGCTTCTTCCTCTAAGTCCAACTCCTTCTCCTTAGCTTCTTTTTCTTCTTTTTGGTCTATGTTGTCCTTCACTTTATCTGCCTTGTCTTGGACTTCTCCTAAGAGTTTCTCTAATTGACTCAATATTTCTCTTAGCAGTCTATTGTCCTCTTCTTGTTCTTCAACCTTCTTGGCCAATTCAGCATTGGTCACCATCTTGCTAGATGCACTTGATTCTTCACTTAATTCTTCGGTCTGCAACATCCACTAGCTGCAACACTTCTTATCCCAAATCTTGAACCTATGCTCTGATACCACTCTGATAGGGAGACTCCTAGCTACCTCCTGAGTTGTCTTGAATTCAATTTAGGTCACTCCTAGGACATCTTAGGGTATCCTCAATCCACCCTCTAACACCTTGAAAGAACCACTTCTTTCCCTTCTCCGAGAATCTTCCTATCTTGTTAGGTTCTCATATTTCTCCACCTCAAGAACACTTCCTCATCTATGTTCTTTAAGACCTAATCATAATTTTGTATTGCAGCAGGTTATGGGCTTCATTCAACTCCATTCATGACTCCAAAATTGGGTCTTAACTTACCAAGTTCAATCCTTTCTCCATCGATTACTAGATTCCTATCTTTAAGGCCTTGTAGCCTTTTTCACCAATTAGGCCTCCTACAATTTAGGAATTGGCATCTCTAGGTGAAACTTCTCAAAGAACCCCCAAATGTGTTTTGGCATTTCAAATATGTGATACTAGACCTCCAATATTTTCTTGGTCTTAGGTCCCAACTCTGTTTGTACACCATGTTTCAGAAATAGGGTTTTTTGCTTGTTTCTAGACCAATCTGTGGTCTTTGGCTTCAAAACTTGGTAAGAATGTTTCTTGGGCACTCCTCCTTGTTCTTGAGTACCTGAAAAACACATACCATCACATTCATGGCCTTCTTGGCTCATGAAATCATTCCTCCTGCATTTCCTAAACACATCTTCACAGTCTTCCTAATTGGGCTTCATTCACAACTTGCCTAGGGAAAGACCTTAAAAATAGGTGCACACACTTTCAGAGCTCCACCTTGTGGATTCTTGAAGCTCAATGAACCTAGTCTTCATCCCTAAGAGGTCGTACAAAACCTATAGTGGGAAGTGGAGTTAGGTCCACATCTTTGAAACACTATCAAAACCAGACAGAAAACTGTACAAAACAAACTAATTTACAAAATGCAAAAGGAAATTAACTACTAAGAAAACTAACTACTGAAACAACACTATAAAATGCCCAAAAATGGATTCCATGAGTTACAGTACCAATTTCAATCCATCTAAACTAACTTTCACACGGTTTACATAAAAACTCTCTGCTTTCTCAGTATTCAGTCCATACACAATGACCTTTGAACCCTCAAATTAGGGTTTTCTAAACATATATAGTTTTCCTCATGTGTCTTAACCCTTGGATAAACTCCATCCACTCTAGACACTGAAATCCTTAAGATAACCAAAATGTTGTCAGCAACTTTTGAAAAGTTGCTAATGTTGCATATCAACATTTTTACATCTTTTGCAATTTTGCACTTTCCAAGTGTTTTACCACTAATCTGACCTATCTAACCTTAGTTACACCTTTTAGGACATCATAGGACACTAAAGACATGAAAAACATCAACTTGTCACTTGACAACATTATCAAGTACAGTGCATTTAATGAGCCACTTTGAAGTACTTTAACCTAGCAAAGAGCACAAAGTAAGAACTATCTCACCCCGCACTTGGTCCACATTACCTTATCTAATTACATTTCCCTTGAAGAGAGTCTTTGACACTTTCTCACACCAAAATCAACATGAGATAACCAACTGAATGGCTTCTTAGGGGTGCTCCTGTAACACCCCAAAATTGGCATCTTGCAACCCTAACCAATTTTGTTGCATTTGTCATTCTTCTGAATCATCAAAGTCCTATTGTACTAGGCAATTCTAAGTTTTGACTGACTCTACTTGACCTAAGTGTCAAATACAAAAAATCCTAAATCTGCATTAATCATACATTATGTTTAATTCCTAAATATCTATTGGCTAAACAAACCTTATGATTGAATTAATTTAATTATAAAGTCTCAGCACTTTAATTAAATTAAATTCACCCTCTTTAGCTAAGACACATAAAAAGGGAATTAAATAATATTTAATTATTAAATAAATATCCTCTTTTTTAGTAATTGAATTTAATTATTTAGATAATTGAGAAAAAGCAATTATGCGGTCATATTTATTTAATTAATTAAATATTGTCAACAAAATCTTCTCTTCAGTTCAGAATTGGAAACTTCTCTTTAATTATGCTTTAAAGAGAAAGAAAACAAATAAAACAAATAAAACAATTAAAATCAAAGAAAGAAAATAGTTAAAGCAAAGAGAAAACAATTTATTGTATTCTTTTAAAGAAAGCTTTCTATCTTAATTTGGCTTTTCTATATGTTTTATTTCAAAAGAGGAAACTTTCCATTCTGAACAACCTCTGAGTCTATAAAAGAACTCTCATTCTTCATTCAAAGCCCCAACTTACTTTCATGCATTGTTAGAATACTAAATTATTGCCACATTCTTAGTTGCTAATCTCATATAGAATAATCTCATTTGCAATAGAATAATTTCAATTTCTACAATAATTGCATTGAAATCATGTCTTAGATTAATCTTACATCTTTCAATTCTTAGAATAATCTTGCATTGTATTGCATTCATGGAGAAAAATCCTTCATTCCTAGATTGGTCTATGGTTGTGAGACTCTCGTTCTCAGAGCTATTTCAAAAACCCCATTTGGATAGAAGGCAACAGGTCGAATCATGCAAGCAGGTAGGATGAATAATCTCATATTCAGTCTTGTGTGTATCTAATGAATAAGGACTATGTTGAAGTGTATGGTGAGTTAACAAGGCCAAATTTACCACATACAGCTCCTACACCAAATAACCAATTAAACTCAAAACAAAATACATGCTAAGAGCAAAAATGGATCCTAGAAGACTGGAATAAAATACCTCTCACCCCCCAGTTAAGAACAAGAGGAGAAACATGATCTATCTTATAGAAGAACAAGGGGAATACCCTATATCAAAATTATGAAGAAATTTTAATACTGCATGGGAATGAGATATAATTCCCAAGGCAACTCTTTCTCGAATATATAACTTGAAATGCACACAATCAGCAAGTAAATTTTTATTACTATAATGAAAAGGACATCAGTATTTAGAGAGAATTTTTTGGAATAGGTTTAAATACTTATTTCTTAGAATTCATTAATTGGATATACTCTTCCTTAGCCACATCTTGAGGATTATCAGGGTGATCTAAAGAAGGTGTTGAAAGAAGAACATGAAGAGGAGGAAGGTGGTTAAGATCTACTACCTTTATTGGAGGAGGTGGGAAACCTATACCATTCATATCTTGTTTAGGAGATGAATGAATCAGGTTTTTAATTCCTTGTTCATTGATACCAAGCCCTAAACCCTTATAGCCTTCTTTATCCACCATATTATATTCGGTAGTGTACCTATCTTGCAAAGCTTTGATGGGAGGAGATTGATAATGGTGATCATGAGAAAATGTTGTGTATGGTGGAATGATAGGATTAGAAGAGGTTTCCTTGTTTTTCCCTTTAACATCATCATGTATTGAATAGAGAGGGAAAGGTAAATGAAATAATTCTCGAACATCATTATCATGAACCCTAGCTTGAGCCCCATCATAAATATGGGAAGAACTAGGGATTGAAGATGGAAAAATACAAATAGGAATATTTGGAATTGGATTATGATTGATAGGATTAGGATTAGGAATATTAGGAGCTATATTATGAATTATAGGATTAGGATTAGGAATATTAGTAGGTAGGGTATCATCTACCCAATTCTTCACATAATCCAAAAGAGTAATAAGTCCACTACACAAATCCTTGATGAAAGTTTTGAAAGTAGGAAGACTAGTATTAGTTAATCTCAAAATAGAATAAGCAAGTGAAACATGAAGGTTAATAAACATAATTAAATGGATGATACTTTCATAAACATCATAATTGCTATAGAGGTATGCTAAAAGAAGAATAATGAGAAAAATAGCCATCCCCCAAAGCATCTTAAAGATCTTCATAGTGAATGAAATGAAAGAAGTGTTTTTTATATTTTTATGAGTATGTAGATTTTATTTGTATTTTAAAATGCAAGAGCATAAAAGAAAACTAATTTGGTATGTATGCAAAAGCTAGTCTCTAAAGAAAAGATGCAAAGCATCTAACACCAGAAAGAAAGAGTTGTCTATCGCGGGTTCACCAAAATGTAAGATCTAAAACGTGGGGTGATAAAAATTTGGCATAAGAGATCTTACATTTAAGATTTTTTGTTTATTTATGGATGATTATAGATGTGTATATGAATATATGTGTGAGGAGAATAGGATTGTTCCTTTAATCCCAAATTTCTCAAAGGGAATATCCAAATTGATTAACCCTAAGGAAAGGATCAATACATAAATGAAACAACTTACTAAGGATATGGATTAAAGAGAGAAACCCAAATTCTTTTTTTATAGAAGAGAGTATGTGATAGGATTAGAAAGATTAAGAACTTTAATTGAATTGAATAGGAGAAATGCACTAACCTTAAAATATTGCAGATTTGAAGAATGTTGTTTTCTGGAGCTTGTGTTGAGTTTCTGGAAAATCTGAGACCAAATTTGGAATAGAAACGCAGAGACAGACAAAACCCAGAAATATTTTTCTATTCTGAGACAGTTCTGATTTGTACCCTCAAGTCAATGTCACCATTTGCCAGAATTTCCAATTGCACCCTAGGGAAGAATCAACCTAAAAAGTCTCAGACTGAAATTATATTTTTGGATCCCAGAAGTTTTCTAAAAAGGGTATCCAAATCTCTGTCTTGGTCTGTTGTTCTGAACTTGTACCTGCAAGAAAAATGGTTTGTTTGTTGTGGGAGGGGTTTGCCTTAATCAAACCCTGATTTAGGAATTAACCTTAAAATCAATAATTGAAATAAAGAATGCTGGAAAGTAGTAGAAGTATATCTAATAATGAAGCTATGATATTCAAATAGATATGCAATTGTGTTTTGAATGTAAATAAGTATGTAAATATGGAAACTTGGACTCAATTAGAAACCATAAACCTAGATGATTGTATGCTTGGAATCCACCTTTAAGGGAGAATGAATGAGTCTTGAGGATGCACAAAAGGATCTTGAAGGAAGATCACACAATCATGATGGATAGATCTAGGGTTTTGAATGATGAATCTTGAATGTTTGAACCTAATCCCTTCAAAAGCTTGAATGCTTGAGTCCTTGATCTTCAATGGAGAACTTGAGTTCTTGAGAGGAAGAATTGAACACTTTGAAAGCTTGAGAACATGTAAAACAATGGATGCTTGAAATTTTTTCTTGATGATAGTTTTTCTTCACCTAGAGCTTGAGATTATCCCTTTTTATCGCTTAGTTGATTGTCAATGGTTCATGGATAGAGAAAATGAGAGGAGAAAACTTCCTTTTATATGAAACTAGGGAACAATCTTCTAGAGAGGCTGACATAGGAGAATTAAATTCCAATTAGACCCATGCCCCTAGAAGAGGACCTATATTAAATATAATTTAACAGTCGTCGCTTCAGAACCAAAAACAACCAACCCGGAAGCGGGAAATGAATTTTTGATGACCTCCGGCAGCCGACAAACTTCTAGATTTGAAAGGGGGACCGAGGTCAAGGTTAAGGTCATCCTTGACCTAGGTCAAGGTCAAGGTCTACCTTGACCCAGGGATTCAGGACCCCTGGAAAACATGCCAGTTGGGATGGGAGGTGTCCAGAGAGGCCCAATCAGGGTCCTAAACAGACACAGAAGTGAGAGAGGATGTATAAATGAGGGGAAAATGTGATGGTGGTAAAAAACATCCCCATAAGGAGGGATAAACATTATCAACATGGAAGTGCTTCTATTTTAGGACGATACAGCTAGAGCAGTTAATACTGTGAGTAAACTACTTCCAATCCCTATTATTTTTCAAAGTAAAGATGATGCGTAGAATCTGAAAATGTCACTAGATGATTTTGATAGTAACTATGAGTCCTTAGTGAAGATCGCTAAAGAGAAAGCAAAGACAATTTATCTAGAGAAGAAGTTGAAGGAAGTGTGTCAGTCTAATTCATGGGAATTGGGCATTCTAAGATCAGCTACATCAAAGGCCAAAAGTTGTATCACACATGGAAAGATTTTATACAGGTATTGTATGAACCCTATCAGACATATTTAGGATATTGAAGACATTATTGTGAAGGATAGGGCTACTCTGAATAGCATGATGAACAGATGTGAGACATCCTCACAATTTGTAATGGAGATGGACTGAGAGGTATCAAAGATTTTTGATAAGGTGAATGTCTTGGATATAGAGAAAGGGAGAGTAATGACAAGATTTGGTTTTTTGAAGAGTCTAATCACTCCTAAGCTATCAATTCTTGAAGTTCATCTATCTGATATGGAGAAGACTGTAGATTCATTGACAAATTCTATGCCCACAGGGTTAAAAGTAGCAGAGACTTCATCCTATGCATTGAATGGACTGATACATGTTTGTCAGTTATTGGTAGTCATGTAATGTAGAAGTGAAGATCTTGGAAGATTCCTTTCAAGATGTTCTAAAACTGGTGAGCAAGCACTAATTTCTAAATTTTGTAAATTTTTCGATAGACCTTTTCCATTGTTGTCAAAGGGGGAGAAGAGAAGAAAAATGAGAAAAGAAGGAAAAGAAGAGAAGAGAATAGTTTGTGTTCGGACACTTAGTCATTTTTTTCTAAGTGTTGTCATCAATGCCAAAGGGAGAGATTGTTGACAAGTGATGTTTATGGTGTGAGATGAGAAACTTGAGAGTTGCATTTATGGCAACACATCTAATATAATGATCGAGTTAAGTACAGTTTTAGAGATACAGTTCTGAAATTAACTAAGTATAGAAATAGAAGTACAGAGTATATCAGTATTGTTTTGGACAATGAAGATCATATATGATGTTTGATGAATTGCGAGCTTAGAGGAAGACACTATGGGATATGTATGACCTTTAGTTAAGGTCTCTTGTATTTTGGTGTTGATCACAGAGAGTTAGAGTGTTTTGAAGACATGCAAAGACAGTAGAACAGTGAAACAAAGTAGTTGAACAGTTGTGATGATTGAGGGAGCATGAGATAGAATCCAAATGTGCTAAGTTGGATTGTCATTGAGAATTACCTATACTTTGGTATTACATGAGTACCAACATTGTATTTACTTTTTGTATAAGTATTTATTCTATTTTGTATTGTATTTGAGAGCCGACCAAATGATGTAACACACACACACACACACACACACACACAAATATGAAGAAAATTTTTGTAAAGATAATATGTGTGTGTGTGTGTGTGTGAAATATATATTAGAGATGACTGATGGCAGATGTGATATCATAGGTTGACAGATATTGTTGAGAACTACAACTGGAACTATATAAGCATTGAAGATGCTTGTTTTGTTCATTAATGAGAACACTTTTTAATAGAAGTATTGGTTGTAAGAGCTATAAGCTCAGTGTACTCCTAACAGGGTGTTGTATACCTTTATCAGGGTTGATATTCCTTTAAAAAGGAAATGTACTATGTAATATTCAGCTCCTAATAGGGCTAGGTATCCTAAAAGGGACATTGTACTTTAGTGCATTCTTGTGGGTACCATCCCCACCAAGGTTTTCCCTTGGCTGGGGTTTTCTTGACAACAAATTATGGTGTAATGAGTTGTGTGTTATTTTCTTATGTTCTTTTTGTTTCAGCAATCTTATGGTTTATTTTGAATTGGTTTAAGTTTAATTTAAAGTGTTGTAATACTGATTCACCCCCCCCNTACTGATTCCCCCCCCCCCCCCCCCTCTCTCAGTATTAATTAATTCTAACAAGCATAGCCTCCATAGCCATAATTATCTAATAAATGACAACAACTATAGAATCCATAGACACCAAATCCATGTCACCTTTAGAGATGTTGTCTTTCACAGCGAAATTTTTTGAGTTGTAAGCTTCAACAATTCCATCAGCTTTATTCATGACAGAAGTAAGACCATTTATAAAATCTAGGAAAGGTTTATCACCCAGCCCTAAACTTTCCACAATATTAATTCTAGCAACCATTCTTGCATTACTATCTTTCAGACTTGTTAGCTGTGTGAAAATCTAGTTGAGGGATTCCTTAGCTTGCTCTATTCCACTAGCATACTTCTCAGAAGATCCCTCCTTCCCAAAATCAGGCTTACGATGCACTCCTTTACTAGAGGGGTTGTCCTTAAGAGAAAACCCAAGAGAACAAGCCTAAAATTCCTTAAAAGGCCTGGGGGTAGGGTTACCCCAAAGTATTTTATGGATTCTACATTTCTTCTTACCCTTGTTATGATTATAAACTAACTTCTCATTAGCAACCTCCCAATCCTCATTTGTATCATAATCACCTTAAGAGGAGGAATAATCATGAATAAAGGACCTTCTTTTCCTCCTAGTAGAATTCTTGGATGAAGAAGGAAGACTCTTGGCAGAACCTTTACCCTTGTTATTAGGGTTCTTGTCAATATCCTGTGATGACTCAGTCTCATAATCCAAATCCATATCTGAGTCCTCCCCATCTTTTTTGTCTTCTTCATCTTCCTCATAGTCATCATTAGCATAATCCAAGGGCTTCACACTCTGGGTTCAAGAATGTTAGGCATAAAATTCTCATAAACGATGAGCATAAGGCCCTCATCCATAATAGGCTTTGCTTGAGGATTCTCTTGAGGATCTTTTATGCTAACATTCAGGGAGTTCAGAAGATAATATGGGAGAGAAATCTTATCACCATAGAGGAAATGATTAAGGAGCACAAAATGGTACCCGTAGACCCTAGAGAACTTACCATCTAAATTAATATACTACATAACGATAAATATAACTCTATGCCTCACCTTTTTTTATGACTTTTGAAGAGTAACAGGTCTTCTTATTACACTTAACTAGTCTGACCTTCTCATCCTCCTCTTTCGGGAATCTTTTGATCACAGAATCATTGAGACACGTGTCTCTATAAAAGTTTATTCCACCTCTGGGGAGGTTTTTAACCTCCGCTATGATCCATGATGATTTATATCCATGATGAATATGAGAGATAGTTATCCTTGTGTTCCATGATGAGTTATGCACATTAGGCTAAGGTTGGGAATCCTGGAAACATATGTTTCCATTTCTCACTAGTTTCTGAGCTAGTTGGGAGGGTTGGTTTCAAAAATCCTTTCTCTAAAGTTTCCAAGTCTATGTGTCTCAAATTAATGTCCATTGTAAAGTTTTAACTCAAAGTAATTTTGCATAAACTCCCTTGAATTCGTACAATATTTTGTTAAGTCTACACACTTATACCTTGCATAAATAATACCGATAAATAAACCATATAGTGTCTATCACACTTTAAGTATCAATGCAATATTTATGTTTATGACATGATATCAACATTACAAGACACGTTAATGAAATAAAAAGCAACACTTTGCATACAAAAAACATATTCATCATCCTATTTTATATAATTTAGACCTCATAAATCAAGAACTTACATCTATGTACATTTTTTTTGTTGCCAAAGGGTATCCCGCGATCTAGCCCAACACCCATTTTGGGGTGAGCTAAGCTGACACTACTCCTTGGGGATGTACCAACAGTCCGCCTACCAAATGCATAGGGTGAAATCTAGGCTTTAGAATCAAACACATGACATATGGAGAGAAAACGCATAACCCAAGCCAGCTCTGCTACCTGTGTGGGCTTACATAAATGTACATTACTAAAAAGGGTATTTCATGTTTGATAAGATGTGGGTAATTATGTCTTTAGATCAAGTCTCATGTACACTAAAATTTCACCTATGTAATCTCTATTCAACTCTTGCAAGAAGTTTAGGTTCTAAAGGTTATTGTAGGAGTTTATGGATCCCTTAGATATATCCTTGGCCTAGATAAAGTATAATTAATATAGTCAATTTCTCTTCCAAGTGGATATTTTGAGACACAAGGGACATAATAGAGGTTTTAAGGACCTTTAGTCATATACTAGTCTAATTCAACGTAGCACCACTATTATTTAAATATTTTTTAGCACAAATTTAAGATGCACCAAGATATTTTTGGATTTCTGAAGGCACTCAGGAGGTGGTGCAACATATTAGGTGAAAGGAAAAGATCTCAAATAGGGTCAAATTTATATTAAAGAGAGTTTTATAGAGGAAAAAGAGGTCAAGGATTTTGTGGGGTTTAATGGGTGGAGAGGATATGTTTGTATTCCTATCAATTTTTTTGTGTATGTGGGGAGTAAAGTATGTTGGTATGATCCAATTTGGAGGAATATTTAATGATATTTTAGTTTTGCAAGAGATGTATTCCTTCATTCTATGAATCCCTAGAAAACTCTTTTTATGTGATTTTCAACTTGTGAAATAAAGAAAAGGGCCTTGAAAATTAGAGAATGTGATTCTTATTCCATAAGGTGAACTTATAAATGAGAAAAAAAATGATCTCGTTTATGAGAATCCCCCAAAATCTAATCAAGCTCCCGTACCATAAAAAACTCTAAGACTTTGGATGAAAATTTCAATGTTTCTTAACTATTTTTAAGCATGCTAAGAAAAATTTAGGTCACTATTGTGTGTTTCTTTTACCACATTTTAATTGCAGTTTTATAAACCATGTTTTAGGGTGTGACTTTGGGAGATAAAACCCTATTTATATATGAATGATAATAAATTTATTCCAAATTCAAAAGTTGATATAATACCTTCTACATTTGCACTTTTAACACTCTTTCAAGTGTCTGTCATGGTAATTTTGACTCGCATACCTATTTTTAGAGAAACAAAAGACTCCACCTACGAGCCAACAAAAATTTATTAGAGGGAGGTGTTGTATATAGGGTCAAGGAAATCTTGAATCAATTGACAAACCTTGAGAGTAAGAATGTACAATCGTGAGAAAAAATGTAAAATAATCATAATAGCATTCGAGTAGTGGATATTGAGATAGATGTTTTTTGTATTTATCAAAGAAAAATTTATATAGAATATAAGCTACCAATAGATAGATAAAAAGAAGTAAACGACTCACTAAAATATTGTTGCATTAAAATTGAGATAGATGTTGGTGAACCAAACTTAAATATCTTTGAATTTTTGGCATTAGTGCAACACATGCAAACCAACATGGAAAGAATTTTAAGTAAAGTTTCAATGAACAATGATAACTCTCAAGAATTTATAGACTTTAAGAGAATATTTTCATAGTAGATAGAATTATATAAAGCACTAAGGATTTAAAATTTTAAATTTTGCACTAAATTTTTATTGTATACATTATATATCAATGTCCCCAAAATCTCTGCATTTGGACAAAGGCAAAAATTTGACAATTCTTTTAAAACAAGAGACAATTCAAGGGACTAGCATGGCATGTTGATTTATAAAATTAAAAATATAAACCAACTTATCAATGATTCCATGAACCTCCTAAGATAATTCATTCACCATAAACATAAATATTAAAATGATGATATAATGAAGCTCAGGCTCGTTAACCACAAAGAGCACAACATGGGTTTTCATTTTCAAATGGGACATGTGTGTAAGAAACAACAACATTTTGAATACTATTTTTATTCTTAGAATTGGAAGAAATGTTTATAAATATTTCCTAACATTATCCTATTTTTTTGAATACCTTATGAGAACAAAATGACAAGCATACCCTATCAATTAATTGCTACTAATCAAGAGACCCATACACACATAAAACCACATAAACTTGTTTTTCTCACTAGCTTCATCAATGCAATTGATTACACAAAGTGGCAAATTTTAGTATCATTATCATCCCATCCTTTATCGTGTCAAGAATATAGTAGTACACTAGACATCAATATGCTTCATCCTTGCATAAAAACTTGAATTTTTTTCTATACATATAGAATTGTGACTATCACATAGAACTATAATAACTCTTGGAGTCAATCTCACATTTGAACGAACATATTTAATTCATATGGACTCCTTGCAAGAATGAATAACGGTCATGTCTTTTATTTTTTACCAGATAAAGTGACCTTTGTATGTTTCTTACTCATCTAACTATTCACACCACCAAACATAGTAAAAATACATCTATTAATAAATATTCTATTGTCAACATCCTTGACCTAACTTAAATCCATAAATAGTAATTAAATGTTGGGTCTTTTATTTTTTACCGAATAAAGTGACCTTTGTATGTTTCTTACTCATCTAACTATTCACACCACCAAACATAGTAAAAATGCATCTATTAATAAATCTTCTATTGTCAACATCCTTGACCTAACTTAAATCCACAAATAGTAATTAAATGTTGGTCCCTTGTAACATTACCATGATGAAAAATTGATTATTTAGAGGCAACCCACAAATATCTAAAATCTCTCTTCATTACATCCCAGTATCCTCATCCCCAATTAGTCATGAAAAACTAACTACTCCCACTATTTGAATGATTTATAGTTATATAGATCATAGTGTACATTTAAATCTTAGTGGAACTATCATATGATTCTCTGGCCATATCCTTGATCTCAGTATAATATTTGAAGCACTACTCTATTAATAAATTGATCCCCAATGAAATAAGAGAACATGATGGTTTGCAAGTAATGATATTGTATCTCTCTAATATTGAGAACACATTTTCTCTATCCCAACCAAAAAAATATATTCTCTATCTCTTCTTATCTTCATGTCTGAGATGAACTTTGGAACCCCTAAGTCTTTCATCTAAAACTATGTTGAAATCCAAGTCTTTAATTCATAAATCAAATCAAACTTTTGATATCACATCTTAGGTGATTGTTTAAGATCATACAAATATTTCTTTAACTTAAAGAAACACAAATTTATTAACCTCTTTTAATGTAGTGCTCTAGTTGTACCATACAAAAAAAAAAATCTTGAAATCGCCATAAAGAAATTTATCTTCACATCCTTACGCTCAAATAAGATCAAAATTTGTTGCAATAGATAATAAGAACTAAATGGATGTCATCTTAGAAAGTGAAGAGCAAAAAGCTCACTATATGATGCTTGATCTATAAAAAAAATACAAAATATATTAAAATAATATCAATACCTTATTCTAAATAAAGCAAAATATCTTTGGACTAAGCATATAGAAGACCAAACCAAATAAAAATTACCTTCACTTTCCAAGCAAGAAATCTCCTTTATTCAATGCATTTACTCATGGATTTGGTAGATGTATTTATTCCTAGAGTCTAAAAGATCTTAGTAGCACGTATGATCTCACTAAATTTTGTATCCTTGAGAGTTCATATCTTTGATTACTTATGTCATATTATGTGTGTTTTGTGTTGGATGAATGATGGATTTATTTATAGGTATCATGTGGAATTGGGCCATCCTTGGCTCACATCCATGAAGGAAGTTCCTTTTTTAGTCCATAAATGTTTGAATTTCTCTTTTGAAGGATAAGTGAAAAATATATATTGTAGTACTTCCCAACCCTTGTCTAGTCATGAAAACTTTGTACTTGACTACTTTTAGCCTCAACAATCTCTTGACCAATGAAATGTTGTGAAGATAACATATTCCTATCATGTCAAAAGTTTAAATCCAAGAGAATAATTGAATTATATTTAGGTAATCTATCAAGTTTTTATTTGATTGTTACCCATAAGGACCCTTTGACATCTATGGACACCAAAATAACTCTTCTTGCCCCATATGTAGTTAATAAGACACCTCTTGGACCAATAATCCTTTATACTCCAAGAGTGCATAGTATGTATGTGTACTATCCTAAAAAGTTAACACCCAAAATTGGATTCTCTATTAGGCCCCATTTTGGTGATTTCAAGACTTGATATCTATCATGTTTGATCATGTATTGTCCTAAAATGTAAGCACTTGATTTGTGCTCAATTTAGGATAATTTTGGGCCCACTTTAGTTAGGTTCCTTTGATTAGGCTTCATATTGCACTTAAAAGTGCACTTTATTAACATATTGGTCCTTGTTTCTTCCCTAATCCTCCCTAATTTGTGCAAAATCAAGGTAGGATCTCATTTCTAAGAATATTCCCATATTTTCCTCCAACTAAAAAAAATTCCCCCTTCCTTTTATGGTCTTGGAGTTCACTCCCGACATCGGAATCAGTTGACCTTTCAGATCTCGCAACACTTATAGGCCACACCCTCCAATTAAAAGAAAGCATATTTCTAGAAGGGTGTAGTAAAACTTTGACTGCACCCCCCAGGGGTGAAGACAAACTTAGACTGCTCCCCCCAGGGGTGAAGTCGAACTTAGACTTTACCCCTAGGTTTTAGATCCCACATTGGGCCCTGGATCCTATGTGGTGCATTCACTAGGGTTTTGGATCCATGGTCAACCTGTGTAATTATGTTTCCAGATGCACTATAAGAGGGTCTCCCTCTCCCTTCATTTTCATATTATATATTTAGATGGGACTCAATTCAATTCTATGATATCTATGATCTATGATATACATGTGTATATGTTCACAAAGCAATTATTGAGCAAGAAATCAAGCAAAGCAATGAGCATCCAAGTACAAAATTCAAGTGGCATTCAAGTCTACAAGTATTCAAGGTGTCTTCCATAGATCAAGATTCTTTCTCCATTGAGGCCAAGAAAATGAGTTTCTTGGAAGGAAATTGACATTATTTCTTCATTCTTCCATTATTCAATGTCGATTTACCAAACATATTGATGCAGAGCCCTTGCTTCCCCTCTTTTGTATATATGATAGGTTCCACAATCATGGAACCAAGCCAAGGACTCTAGCATTCCAAAACTGACTCCATAGGGTGTAAGATACTTAGTTTTTAGGATCCATATCCCCACACTCTAATTTATTCCAAACCAAGATCAAACTCCTTGATTGATCTTAGAGACTCCAAGTGATCCTTAAGGATCCAATGACTCTTTTAGGCTTGATATTCTCCCCAAAACCCAAGTGACATAAGGGAATCTGAAATGGTTCTATCTAGGTTAGATTGAAATGACACAAACATTGGTTTTTATATCACAAAGCACTTGTGTATACTTGCTTCCAAAAGGCTTCCAACCCCTAGCAGCCCTGCCTGAACTATTTTTCCAAGTTTACTCCTTATTTCTCCAAAGGACCCAAATAAAAAATAGGGAATTTAGACACCCTTTATAGAGATTAAAAACAAATCCCCAAGAGGATTGGTCTGATACACAACACAAGTTTCTTAACCTCACTTTGTCTAGGAGGCCTAATTTTCCTGATTAGGCTTGGATTAAAAAGGAAGTACTCCACATAGATTTTGCCTTGTCTATCCACCAACTTGGATGTCTCATAAATATTTAGAAACTCCTAAATCTAAGGTTATAGCCTCTAGTAAAACACCCAACTCAAGAGATAGAACCTTTTGTTCAATTCTACACAGTGGCCACATAGAGATGTCCACCTAGGGAATTAAATTTCTCCCTACTCCCAACTGGGAATTGAAAAATAACACCAAAATCCTAAGGTACATTGGCCATACTTGCATTTCCTCTAGGGTCTTTAAGAACCAATGGTGGATTTTCAATTTATGGCCATTTTTTTGTCAAGCCCTAGGTATTGTTGTCTACACAAACCACCACAAAGTAAAATTGAGTTTTATTCCTTCACACAACTAATTAAGACCTCAGACATGTTGCATTAGAAAGATAACAAACAACACTTCAACCCATAGTGGAAATTATATCATTACCACACCGTATAGGGTTGCACATGTAACACCCCAAAATTGGCATCTTGCAACCCTAACCAATTTTGTTGCATTTTTCATTCTTCTAAATCATCAAAGTGATGACATTATTTTTCCATTAGTATACTCAGAAGAAAAACACAGTCAGAAAGCATTACCGACAGATGGAAAACATCACCGACGAACCATAAGCAGTACCGGTGAAATGCAAGCATACCCGATAGCACAAAGAATTTTTGAGAAAAATACTAAGTATAAATATGACAAGCTTCACCGGTGAACACAAGCATTACCGGAAACACAGTTTCCAGAATCAACCCGATAGGAATACACAAGCATACCCGATGACATGTTCAAGAAGGAACACTGACAATCAAGAAAACTGACCATCAGAATTGACAGACAGATCAAGAACTTTCAATTTGTGGATCTGAGTTTTACACGTCAATTAAAGCAATGTAAATCTATTTATAGAGTTTTATTTTTTGTTTTAAATCATATTAGATGGTCATGCATGCTTTATGTAAATGCTTTAAATCATCCTAATGGATCTAAAGCATATCTAACTATAGATCAAGATCAAGTTGTATATCTTGAATGTAGAGTTAATGTGTAAATGCATGAATAAATAATTGAGCCTAGACTAGTATAAATCGATGCTCATACTCAATTGTGAGCACATGAATTCTTAATAATTGATAGCCACGAAGAGCATCTAAGTAGCAGAAGGTAGAATTCATGCAAAGAGCAGAAACAGAATACATCAGTTAACAAGAACACACAGAGGCTACCGACGAGCAGATAAAGGTAATACTCAATCATGGAAGGATGATTAATAGTATTTTTGG
>MU226413.1:1961076-1982847 GCA_018584345.1 Thuja plicata
GAAGTGACCAAATTGTAAGCCTTAACCAGCTCTTCTTATCTGCAGATAGTGAAGTTTGTGGGTAACAATCCCCACCGCAGTTTTTACTTCCTTAACAGGAGTTTTCTGCGATACCATATCTTGTGTTCTATGTTATCAAATTTCATTTATGTTTCTTTACTGTTACACATCAAATGGAATGTATGATATGATTTCATATACATAAAGAAAGATGAACAGATAGATAAGTTATTTTACAAACTGATAACTAAGGGTTAATGAGCTAACCAAGAAAAGTTTTAGTGGTACTGATTCACCCCTCCCCTCTCAGTACAAATTATCTCAATATAATTCCAACACAAAGTCCTATTGTACTAGGCAATTATGAGTTTTGACTGACTCTACTCGACCTAAGTGTCAAATGTAGAAAATCCTAAATCTGCATTAATCATAACATTATATTTAATTCCTAAATATCAATTGGCTAAATAAACCTATGATTGAATTAATTTAATTATAAATTCCTAGCACTTTAATTCAATTAAATTCACCCCTTTTAGCTAAAACACATAAAAAAGGAATTAAATAATATTTAATTATTAAATAAATATCCTCATTTCAAAAATTGAATTTAATTATTCAAATAATTGAGAAAATACATTTATGAGGTCATATTCTATTTATTTAATTAAATATTCTCTCAAAAATCTTCTCTCCAGTTCACAAATAGAAACTTTGAATTAATTGTGCTTTAAAGAGAAAGAAAATAGTTAAAATAAAAAAGAAAAATAGTTAGAAACAAAGAGAAAACAGTTCATTGTTTTCTTTTAAAAAAAACTTGCTAATATGAACTGGCTTTTTTATCTGTTTTATTTCAAAATGAAACTTTCTATTTTGAGCATACTCTCAATCTATAAAAGAACTCCCATTTCTCATTCAAGATATGCATTGTTAGAATAAAGAATTGTTGTTGCATTTTAGAATTCATCATCTCATTTCAATTAAGCTCATTTGTAAAAGAATAGCTTCATTTTCTTAGATTAATCTCATATTTCTTATCACGTCTTAGTTTAATTTCATTTAGATCAATCTTGCATCTTTCATGTTCTTAGATTAATCTTGCATTACATTGCATTGCATTCATGGAGAAAAATCCTTCATTCTTGGAATGGTCTAGGTTGTGAGACTCTCAGTCTGAGAGCCATTCAAAACCCTATTTGGATAGAAGGCAACAGGTTGAATCATACAGGGATGCAGGATGAATAACTTATATTCACTTCTGTATGTGGCTGATGAACAAGGACTATGTTGAAGTGTACGGTTGAATAAGAAGGCCACATTTAACATATACATTTCTGGCGCCCACTGTGGGGCCAGAATAATCAGTTTTGGCCTCATTTTATTGTACTTCTTTTCAATTTTGCACTATGTTCGTACCTCTCTATCATAGATTTTGCGTGAAATTTCACAGCGTCTCGCATGAACTTTCTCATTCTTCGTGTGATTATCTGTACTTCTTCATGTGGGACTACGAGAATCATCACGCAAAATTTGACACCAGAGACCTTTGTTTTCTATTATTATCTCAGTTTTCTAACCATCTACTATTTCATGACATCTGTGTTTCTCTGATTTTTTTTTGGAACATCTTAACGGTGGTTTACAGGATGCTGAAATGAAGAAGGCAATTACAAACTACTAACGTATTTACTGCAGGATGCTTGTCGAAGACATACGTGTTTTCACAAAACTCTCATGTCTTTTTTTCTTAGTAGTTAGAACACACTTCGGTTGGTGCTTAAAATGAATCATTGTCTTTCATGACTAAAGTGTCTTCTAGTTTGTAATTCCTAAGAACTATATGAGCGTATCCTCTCCCCTCGCCTTTATGGATCTTGGGTGTGAGATAAATTCATATGATTCTTCTACTGCGGCTACCTCCCGAGAGCTTTAGTAGAGCCAGTGAGAGTGGATTGCCCAACCGGTAATAGGCCAAAGCCAAGCCCTTCCGAACCGGTATATAAAAAATGCCATTGTTATTAATCTTACAATGGACAGGTGTGAATTCATTGCGGCAACCAAAATCTCCTCTAGTACCCCAATGGTGCGTTAAATTCCTACATTGTTAAGGTGAAAACCTTGCTTTGAAAGGATTGGGAGAGCCCCCTTTATTGGGAAAATGACTTGATCACAACCACCTGAATGGATGTCCTTACTACAAACTATTGTTATAGTATCCAAAAAACACTCTATCTGTTGGCGTGGAAGGTCAGAGACCGACTAAGACACCCCACATTTTTATGGCTCTTAGTAGAGACAATAGTCCTTTGGGAAGCAATTCCTTTGGGATTTGAAGCTTGGTGTTCCTGAGAAGTGAGTGCACATTTAAGGAGGAGCCCATGCCTCCAAGATTCTAATTTGTCCACTATGAGTAAGCATAGTTGAACTTCGGTTCAAGTGGGGATTCAACAGATACTACCCTGGCTATCCTAGGATTGTGATGTGTCTGTTTTGGTACTACAACCATTCTGCTTAATATGTTTTGCGTGGGTGAATCATTTAAACAATCAAAACAAATGTCAAATCACACAACTTGACAAATCTATTCGAGTCATTTCCAGGAACGGTCATCTGTGCTTATTGAGCCAACTCGACCAGTCCATTTGGGTATAGAACCTTAACCTCAGATCATTCATTTGGAACAATAATTATCTAAGGCAGAAAGAGAGGAATTCATTACATTCTTCCGGAGAAAAAAGATAAACTTTGCATGGAAATATTCAGACATGCCAGGATTAGACCCTAATCTAATCATGAACCATTTTTCCATTGCACCAGGCATCAAGCCTGTCAAACAAAATCTTTGGAAAATGCATCCACATGTGGCTCTACTTGTCAAAGCTAAATTGGAGAAACTTCTTAAGGCAATATTTATCAGAGGAATTAACTATGTAGAATGGATCTCTAACATTGTTCCAGTGTGAAAACATGACAAAGCTATCCGAGTCTGCACATACTTCAGAGACTTGAATAAGGCATGTCCTAAGGATGACTTTCCATTGCCCAATATTGATATGATTATAGATATGACAACATGATATGAAATGTACTCACTAATGGATGGTTTCTCTAGCTACAAGCAGATAAAGATCGCGCTAGAGGACCAAGAGAAAACTACTTTCACATGTGCATGGGGCACTTTCTGTTGGAATTTCATGCCCTTTGGACTCAAAAATGTTGGTGCTACATATCAGAGAGTTGTCACCACTATATTTCATGACATGATGCATAAAAAAATGGAATATTATGTTGATGACACTCTAGCTAAGAGCATGCAACAAGAGAAACACCTTGCAGATCTAGGTCCTATACTGGATCGCATGGAACAGTTCAGTCTACGGCTCAATCCTAAGAAATGTGCATTTAGTGTAACATCTGGAAAATTGCTTGGCTACATCATCTCTACAAAAGGCATTAAAGTGGATCCTAAGAAAGTCCAAGCTATCATGGAAATTCCACCACCAAAGAATATCAAAAAAATGAGAGGACTTCAAGGCTGATTACAGTCTATCTGGCACTTCATCTCACAAATGGAAGACAAGTCACAACCATTCACCAAGACTTTACATAAAGGTGTGACCTACCAATGGAACAAAGAATGTGATGAGGGGTTCACACAAATTAAACAATATCTTGCAAACCCGCCAATATTGATGCCTCCTATCCATGGGAAGTTGTTTATACTTTACATCTCTACTAAAGATACATCACTGGGTGTCCTATTAGCTCAAGAAGATCATAACAACAAAGAAAGGGTTATCTACTACATTAGTAAAACTCTGGTCTCATACGAAACAAATGATTCTGTTATAGAGAAGGCTTGCATCACAGTGGTATTTGCTTCACAAAAACTACGACACTACATGTTGGCTCATTCTACATGCCTTATTGCTAAGATTGATCCTCCAAAATATTTGCTCAGTAAATCTACCCTCACAGGTAGACTAGCCAAATGGGTCATGCTTCTCAGTGAATTTGATATTGAGTATGTAGAAAGAAAAGCCATCAAGGGGAAAGCAATTGCAGATCAATTGGTGAAAGCACCTCTAGTAGATCATCAACCATTAAACATTGAATTTCCAGATGAGTCCATATTACTTCTCACGCATCGATCCTGGACTATGTTCTTTGATGGTTCATTTAACTAATAGGGGTCAGATGTTGGGATACTATTTATCACACCTCAAAGGTACTCTTTACCAAAAGCATACAAGATGTTGTTTCCTTGTACAAATAACATTACCGAGTATGAAGCCTTGATCAATGGTATGAAGACCGCCCTTGAGTGGCAAGTAGATGAGCTCAAAATCCTTGGAGATTCACAATCAGTCATCAATCAAGTAAATGATATCTATCAGATAAAAGATGACAAGATGGTGCCTTATAAATGGTTGGTTGATGACCTCAGAAAATATTTTGTCCACATCACATTTCAACAAGTTCCAAGGGTAGATAATAAAGATGTGGATGCAATGGCTACTCTTGCTTCCATGCTATAGATGCCAGAAAATGATTTCTGACATGAATTCCTAGTGGAGACATTATGCTACCCAGCCTATGATTCCCCTGAGTCCTAGATGATATGTTCTATCATTGGACATGACTCATCCCACTGCCATCATATTTATTCCTACCTTTGTAACCAGATTGTTCTGGACACTTACACCCGAAATGAAAAATGTCACTTAATCCGCAGTGCTTCACGATTTGTTATCATCACTAACGACTTGTTTAGGCAAGGTCTAGACGGTACCCTTTTTAGGTGTTTAGAACCTGATGAGTCCAAACGTGAGTTAGTAGAGGTGCATGAAGGCATCTATAGGTCTCACTCTAATAGCCTGACACTGGAGTGTAAACTTATTAGAGCTGGTTACTACTGGCCAGATATGGAAAAAGAAGCTACACAGTTTACTAAGTCTTGCAAACAGTGTCAACTACATGGAAATCTGATTCATTCTCCAGTCAAGGAGCTTATTCCCTTCATTACTTTCTGGCCATTTCAACAATGGGCCTTTGATTTGGTGGGTTAGATTTATCCCTCGTCCTCAAATAGACATAAGTTCATCATCACAGCTACAAAATATTTTACCAAGTGGGTGGAGGTAGTCCCTCTCACCGTTGCCAATGGCAAATCAGTAGCAATGTTCATTCTCAACTACATCATCTTCAGGTATGGTGTACCCTCAGCAATAATCACTAATAATGGGGGACAATTCAAAAACAAGGATTTGAAAGAGTTGTGCTCTAAGTTTAAAATTACTTAGCATTGGTCTTCCATCTATTATCCTCAAGGTAATGGACAGGCAGAAGTATCAAACAAGACAATCCTTAAAATCTTGCATCGCACAGTTCACAAATCTAGATGAGATTGGCATCTCCAGATCAATCCATCTCTCTGGGCATACAGGACAAGCATAAGAACACCAATAGGGGTTACACCTTATGCTTTGGTTTATGGAGCAGATATTGTATTACCAATTAAGGTTGAGGTTCCTTATCTTCAAGTCTCTCTAAAAGGCCTCATTACTAATGATGATAACATAATATCCCAGCTACAAGAGATAGAAATACTTGATGAACATTAGCAAGTGGCGTTTGATCACCTTAGAGAATATTAGAAAAGGATGTCCAAGAGCTATAAAAAGAAGGTTCGACCAAGGGACTTCCAAGCGGGTGACCTCATTCTGAGGGAGAACCCTAAGAATCAACAACATCAGATCCAGAAAGAAAAAATTGAACCAAATTGGCTTGGTCTATATCTTGTCACTATCGTATTTGGTTCTGGCACCTATCAAATTTCTACTACTGAAGGGGAGCAACTCAAGGAGCCAATCAATGCTCTTCATCTGAAACAGTTCTACAGCTGAGACATCTTCAATGTGCTCATGTATATGGTAAAGTCCTGCAAAAATTCTAAAAATCATAAAAAGTCCTAAAAAATGATCATCTTAGTAAAAACCTAGCAATAGGCGCTTTGATGTATCTCCAAAAAAAATCATATATTCCAAAAATACAAAAAAAATTAAAAAAATAAAAATAAAAAATAAAAGGATAAAAAGAGAAAAAGAGAAAAAGGTGTCATTGATGAAAACCTGGCAAATAGGCGTCATGGTAGCAAAACAAGAATTTCTGTCAAGAAGGTGAAAACCTAGTAAACAAGCACCTCTTGTTCCACATTGCTATATCTATCGCAGCACCACTTGGCTTTATACATTTGCTTTCCTGCTTTCCTCCTTGCATTTGCTTTTCTGCATGCTCTCAATTCCTGCCAAGACACCAACTTACATGGATTGAAACTGGTCATACTCTCGAGGAAACCCTCCTGGTCTAGGGGCCACTATCCTATTACCTTTTAGAATCTCTCTTTACATCAGTCACCAGTGGCTCTCACTACATCTGCCTATTGATGTCTAGCTAATACTACGATCGCTTCACTTGAGAATCTCTCTCGCGTTAGTCACCAGTGGTTCTCACTGTGTCTGCCTACTGTCATCGTACTATTGAGATTTCTCGCATCTGTTTCAGTTGGAGTTATACTCAAACTCTCTATCTATCGATACTTGGTCTTGATGATCCTTTGCTTTAGTTTGTACATAGCTTTCAGTCACTTTTGTGACACTTTGGTTCCTTTGCGAACCCTACTGACTTGACCTTGATTCAGTGCCATACGCCTGGGGGAAACCAAATCTGGTTTGTCCTTGCAACATACATCTATTCAGTCACCGCTATTAGGGGCATGGGTCCCCAAATCTGATTGCATCCAGAGTTAGTAATCTTGTCACTTGTCAAGGACAACTATCTACTAACACAAACTGGTGTTTCTCAACACCCCAACTAAAACAGTGTTTCTTAACACTATCTTTGGACACATTTATGTTTTTCAACACACATTGGATATCTAAAACATAAACATCTATCAATAACAATCAAACATAATGCACTCATAAGCACAACGGTGTTTTTCAACACCCCTATAACATACATATTCAAAAACTTTGAAACTGGCTGAGCTATGATTGAATCTTTCTTTGTATGTTGTCTGTTCTCATGGATTTTGTTGATATTTTCTTTGTCTACTACTTGTTGGTGTATTCCCAATGATCTGATAACATCAAATAAATAGGGTGTATGTGATAAGATCTCCTACATTAAGGTAGAAAAATACTCACATCCCTCGATCCTCTTTATTTGTACGCCAAGGTGAGGTCGAAACTATCTCCTTGACTATTATTGCTCTATTTGTTTACACATGATCACACTCATGGTGCGCAATTACTTATGTCATTACCTTTCTTCTTACCTCTCTTTATCAAACAAATGGAGTGAATAAAATCATGTTGCATTTTGTTACATTTTCATTCCTTTATGTTATTCTTACTTATGGCATAATGAGGTTAACACAATTATCTCTTCATTATAAGGCTTATTTCAAAAATGTTATCAATATTTCACCTGTGTTTCTTCTTCACATTTTAAATAAATGCATGTAATACATAGATAACACAAGGCTCTTTGTTAATGAACCTAATATTCAAAATCAAACTCATACTATGGAAACTAATGTTTGTGATCATTATCAAAATATTCTAAACATTGTTCATGATGCGGATGTTAGATATTTCCGAGATGATCTCTCTCAAAAAATAAGAAATGATTCACCTTCTTCTTCCCAACATAAATATAGTAAGGGTGATGATGTTTCTACTTCTCAATCTAATCAACATGATTGAGGAATTAGTGACCATTTCCCTAAAGATAATACTAATACTCTTCAAGCATGTCATATACCTCAAACTAACACTTTCACTCAACCAAAACCGCCTCTCAATGTTATTTTTCCCACACCATCTAATGAAACTCCACCTTATGGTAACTGTGGATTTTTGGCTGGGAGAATCTATCTAGATATCAAATATCATTCTAGGATTAGATTTACTTTAAAAAGTTGTTACAACCCACATACTTACAATGGCAAATTTTCATGTTCCTTTCATTAATCTAATACACACTCTCTTTGTGATTGTGTTGAATTTAGACAATTTGATCAAGACTTATTTAATAGACAACTACTTCTTCTAACACTAGATATTATAAATTTTTATCTTATACCTTAGCCATTCATTTTCTATTATGATGCTCTCCATGATGTCTTTTTCTCAATGAGTACTAAGAGCATCATAATATGATTCTCTCTCTTTCTCTATAATCTAGGGGCAAGGGATCGTGATTTCTTCCTTCTTTTGGGGATCCATTTTCTCCCTTTATTAGCATGTTTATTTTATGCAATGATATCCTTGAGCTAGCATCCATTTGTTTTTTTATACAAGTATATTGACATCCTAAGCTGCAACCTTATGTTTTCTTGGAAGTACATATCTCTTATACATAAGAAACCATTTAGGGAGCTTAAATGCATATTCCCTTCTTCTTTCTCTTTATTGAATCCAATATGCAATGTGATCTATCATCTTTGATGGTATGATATACCTTATTACAAGGATTTATTGTTTTACATAAGGATTTTTCATCCCGAGTTGCAATCTTATGCTTGCTTGAAGGTCCATATTATTAAAGGATCTATCACTTAGTGCACATATTGGATTTCTCTCCTTTCTCTCTTTTGAAGAATCCTTTATCTCTTTTTTTCCCCTCTCTTTTATTCTATGATGTCCTCCCATGTATGGACTTTCTTTTTCATTGGTCTTTCTCCTTTATGGGATTAGTATCCTCTTACAATCTATTCCTTACTTGGAAGTGCATATATTGTATGATTTGGTTGATCACTAAGTAGGAATAAGGTGACATTCTCCCCTTTTTCATTTTCTTAGAGTTGTTATCATTCCATGATAGTGTATTATTTTGGCATGAGCTCTCTTTTTTACATAAGATACTAACATCTTTTCTTAATAGCCTCTTGCATGAAATAAAAGGGTACACGTATATCATTAAATGATCATCTTATTTTCCTTCCTTGGTGATTTGCTTCCTTTTCATTTCTTTTATAGCTTAAATATGTTTGATTTAAATTACATGTGCAACTTATTTTACTTGGAATGGCATATCTTGAGGCTATGTGTATTATATTATATCTTCCCTTCTTACTTTGGGGCAATATTGTTTGTACATTCTTATCTCTTTTTATAAGGATCTACTTTCCTTAGTACAATAGCATTTTTTTTTATCACGCGACATTCTTTTCTTATAAAGAATTGATTGTTTTGATTTGAGATTCTCTCTTACACAAGAGGTGTGCATCCTTGATCACTACCTCTTATTTCTTTCCAAAATAATGCTCTTTATAAACACATGTTCCTACTCTACAATTCAAATTTTTCTATCCTTCATTAAGAATCCCTATTTCACCTAGCGATAAGGGAGCTAAATGGGAGCATTCTTGTTCGCCTGCTCTTTTTTTTTTTCTCTAAAGACGTTATCTTTGTTCAAGAAATCCTCTTGAGGGTAGATGTCTTGCTAAAAAGGTCTCTTCCTTTCAAGGGTCTCTTCCCACAAGTGGCATATCCTTTCACAATTATCTATCTTTCTTATTTCACGTGAGTCCTCACTCTTGGCTAAGTTTATGACATACATCATTGTCTAAGGATATCTCCTTGTTGGTGGAAGTAGGTATTCTTGTCTCTCTTTCCTCATGATGGCACCTATGTTGTCACCATAAGGAGGGGGGCATATGCACATCCCTCTTTTTATATTTTGACATGGTCCCTAGACTGAACACACACACATGCACATACATATCCTTGTGGAAGATAATGCTTTTCCACATGCTTGATCTCCTTTTGGAGCCTTGTGGAAAACTATTTTTTTCCACATGTCTGATCTCCTTTTGGATCCTTGTGGAAGGAAAATTTTTTCCAGATGTATAATCTCCTTTTTTATCCTTTTGGAAGACAATGATTTTCCACATGCGTGATCTCCTAAGCCACCCCTAAGTGCAAAACATTTTTTAAGTCTCTCTCTCTCTCTCTCTCTCTCTCTCTCTCTCTCTCTCTCTCAAAAGAGTTTACTAGCATAACACAATATTATAGCCTTCAAATAGTATTTCTCTCTCTTTTCATGAATCACCTATCACTACATAGCTAGCC
Source organism: Thuja plicata (assembly GCA_018584345.1). NCBI lineage: Eukaryota > Viridiplantae > Streptophyta > Pinopsida > Cupressales > Cupressaceae > Thuja > Thuja plicata. Next base: position 1,971,216 of record MU226413.1, read on the forward strand.
TACTATCTTGTGAGTTCATGTTTTTTCTCTCTTTTCTCTCATGGTTTTTCTAGTAGGCTAGATCATGGATTTGGCATTATCATCACTCTCTCCCTTTTCCTTGTGATCGCTTATGTTCTTTAAATAGCTTCCCAGATATGATATCAGTGGATGTGATATGTTCAATCAAGGTCTCTTCACTAATTGATTTGGGGTCTTTTAATGTTTTTCCTCTTTTTCTCTCTTGTGTGTGTTTGTTATCTTTAGTTTTCTTTTGTATCCTTATGCATAGATGTTTAGTTGATATCCTTTGTTTGTGTTCTTGAGGTCCTTAAGCTTATTGATGTTTCATCTCTCTTATTTTCAATGATCACCATCTATTTTGTCTCTTTCTCTCTTTCATCTCTTCCTTTACTGCTAGTATGAGGTTGCCTCATACTCCCGCTAAAGTGGGGGCTAAATGTATAATCCTAAAAAGTAAGCACTTTATTTTTTTCTAAATTTAGGATCATTTTGGGCCCATTTTAGTGTGGTCCCTTTGATTGGGCTTCATATTTCACTTAAAAGTACCATTATTAATATACGGGTCCTTGTTTCTTCTCTAATCCTCCCTAATTGGTGCAAAATCAAGGTAGGATCTTATTTCTAAGCATCCTCCCCTATTTTCCTCCAATTGAAAAATTCCCCCTTCCTTTTATGGTCTTAGAGTTCGATCCCAACATCATAATCAATTGACCTTCTGGATCCCACAAACCTTATAGGCCACACCCTCCAATTAAAAGCAAGCACCTTTTCTAGAGGGGTGCAGTCAAACTTTGACTGCACCCCCCAGAGGTGAAGTTAAACTTTGAATGCACTCACTAGGGGTGAAGTCAAAATTCAACTTTACCCATGGATTTTAGATCCCAGATGGGGCCTTGGGTCCTATTTGGTGCATTCATCGGGGTTTCAGATCCATGGTCATCCTGTACAGTTTTGTTTCTAGATGCACTATAAGAGGATCTCCCTCTCTCTTCATTTTTAGATTATATATTTGGATGGAATTTTATTTGATTCTATGATATCTATGATATATGATCAGTGATATACATATGCATATGTTCACAAAGCAATTATTGAGAAATCAATCAAGCAAAGCATTGAGCATCCAAGTGCAAAATTCAAGTGAAATTCAAGTCTTCAAGTCTTCAAGGTGTCTTCCATAGATCAAGCTTCTTTCCCCATTGAGGCCAAGAAAAGGAGTTTCTTGGAAGGACATTGGCATAATTCTTCATTCTTTAATCATTCAATGGTGATTTACCAAACATATTCATGAGGTTTTGTCTTGAATGATTTCCTTTTGGTTTTTGTCTGCAGTCAAAGCTATCACATCAACATTCTTGATCAAATTTAAAGAGGTCAGAGTATCTACATTACATGATACACTTCATTTTAGATATAATCTCTATTACATTTCAATATTCCTTACTTTATTTCAATTCAAGGTTAATTCCTAAATTGGGTCTTTAAAAAGGTGAGCCCCCCATCCACAAATAATTTCCTTTCTTTCTGTGTGCAGGAACATGTTTCAGGATCTACGGAGTTGGATTCAACCATTTTTGGGGTCATCTCAGAGATCAGAATCAAAAAGTACACAGTCACCAAAAAAGAGGTGCAGTCAAGAATCTTGACTTGTACCTAAAAAGTTGACTTGTTCTTGGAGGCCTCATATTTTCACATTCAGAAGTTACAGGTTCCAAGGTCCCAAATCCAGAATTGTTTCAGTCTACGACATCACATTGATTGGAAATTACAGTTTCAAGGCTCAAAACCTCATAATTCCTTCCAAGGTGCATAAATATTTTTTCCTCATTGAATTTTTATTCCACCTCTATTATTGCATCAACCATTTCAATTACTTTCCAAATTTATACTTGTTCATTAATCAATTAGTAAAATCCATTAATTCCTTAATAGCGAAAATAGGTCTTATCATCCTCCCTTTGCACCTACATTTAGCATTTACATCCCTTCATCTTGGGTTATGCTAATCAAGCTTAGATACAAAGAGGTTGGGTTTTTCTATTTACCAGTGTATACCATAGGACCTTGGTGAGTGATATATACCTTAGCATTGCTCACCATTTTCCTCTATACAGATCCTAACAACTTGATTCTTGTTTTCCCATATCTTTTCCATCCAAACACATGGTCCAAATTTTAGATAAAAACCCTATGCACATAACATTTTGAATGTTATGTCCCCAAGAACATAACATTTGAGATGTTATGTTCTGACTTATTTTTTACTCAAATTTGGCCCAAATCCCTGTGTTAGGATTTTAGTGGGAAATTAGATCTCATGGTTGACTTGGCTTAATTTTTAATCCCAAAATGTAAGATGAGGTATGTAAACACCCTATCTCTCCTCATATTGACATCCATTATCAAGTGCAATCAATATTCATAAGGCATTCAAGAGATCAAGAGAAATCAAGCAATTAGATTCAAGATTTGAAGGCAATCATCCAAGATCTAGTTTATTCTCAATCATCCAATTCAATTTCAAGGAAATCTTTTCCATTGAATCAAGATTATCTCTCATGATGGCCAAGTAGATGAGTTCTCAATCAAGCAAGATCCTTCCTTCCATCTGCATCAATCTCTCCTTCATTACAAGTGATTATCAAGCATATCTACATTGAAGAACTAGGAGTGGTGTTTATATATCTATGCATTTTGAGGGAATCCTTGATTCTATTTGTTGAACATGTTGAATAACTAAGAGGGGGTTAAATTAGTTATTCCCACACACTTTATAAAACTTTTTCTTTGTTGGTAAACTTATGACCAACAACAAAAACAACTTCTAGTCTATCAGTTACCATTTTAATTATTCATAAAAGATATGAACATGAAAGCACATAAATGTTGACATAAAGAACACCAATATTTATGTGGAAACCCAAATTGGGAAAAACTATGAAGAAGCTAATTCTCTTGAAATGAAACACTGATTAAGGTGGCACTGGTTAAGGTGATTTTTACAAAGGCTCACTGTCGATTGTTCTCACCATGGGTTGGATCATTGTCGGTCAGACTAACTACCCTTACAAATGAATATGGCTAACTTCCAATACAAATATCACTAACAAAATATGAAATGGTAGAATTACATCTAGCTATGCATGAAATAGTTCAACAATTAAGCTCAATTATTGTTACCAATGATGATATGAATGTTGATCTTCTCTAAGTATGTAACTGTCAAATCCACTATAATACAATATGAAACCCACTTCTTGATCTTAAATCAGATTACTCACAAACTTGTGCTCACATATACCCATCACAGAATCACACATTTTCTCCTTTGTTAACTCGAAATGTTCACAATACACCATCACATGTCATCCATCTCATAGATAATAAATGTTTCTCCTTTATTATCTGACCATACCTATGTCGGCTACACCAAACATGTGGGATGACCCCAATTACAAGAGATATTATATTTACATTAAATGCATTGCATAGGTTCTAAATCAAGGACACATTCAAGGAAATATTTCAACATGTTACACCAGTACTAGATATAGGTCATACATAAGATGTTTACACTGCGTGTTACATTTATTGATATTGTAGGAATTCCACAACCAAGACCATGTGTTAATTCCAAAACATCTGAACCAATTGATTGGTGAAATAGGATAGAGAAGGTCCAGATAGAGATACCAAAACCAATATGATGAACACCACAATTGTCTAGCTACCAGAAATAACTGGAAGAGCATTGCAATCATAGAAATCACCAGAAACCATAGTAAATTTATACAAAATTGATCACCAAAAGTATACAAGTTTACCAAAACAAGTAGGTCGTGAGTGTAACCAAGTACATCTTCCATACACCATAAAAAATATCCATAATCAAAACTTTTGTTATATAACCGAGAGACATTAGATGCATATCCAAAACTGTCAACAACCAACTGATACCATCAGGATGTTGGTATGAGGGTTTTTACATCAATGACAACTAATGCCAACAACAACTCAATATGTATAATACTATTCTACATTCCAAGGTCAACTCCTTTAAATTCAAGCAACAATCAAGCATCTTCATGAATATGAGTGATTTTTAGATCTGTTCATAAGGGTTTATGCAAGGTGAATAAAACATTTACCTTTTTACATACTTTCCTTTATGTAATTTACTTTCATTTTCATTGATTCCTAAATGGGGGTTTAACCAAGGAAAACCCATTTTAATCAACCTTTTCCCCATTTTTATGTGTGCAGGAATAGGTTATGGAGCTCTTAGAACTTTTTCAGGTAGCTCAGGAGCAGTTAGAGAGTCCCTGGAAGTTTCAGCTAAAAGTGTCTGGAACAAAATGTCTAAAATGTTCTATTCCCAGGTACAAAATATTTGAAACATTTTGTACCTTATGATTTCAGTCCAAACTGAAATCCCAGATCAGTACAGTAGTCTGGACCCTGATTCAACTCATTTCTTGTTTCTAATAGTTTGTTATTTCCGGTTTTGTCTTTTTTTTTGTCTATTTTGCCTTCTACATTGCATCTTTCCTCTTCCCATTTTCAATTTACACATTTTTTAGCAAAGGATCATTGTCCTATTTAGTGCTTAGGACCTATTTGATCATATTGAGACATTTTCCTTCCAAGTGTGCATGTTGGAAAAGGATGAGTAATCAACCCCTTTGCATTGCTTCCCTTTTCTTATTGTCCATTTTAGTGAACCTGACTTATAACATTTCCATTCTGATTTTGGTGTTAGATCTATTTTATGCATTATATCTTCATGTTTAATTTGATGATTAGACGTGTTTTTCATAAAATGTGCAATTGTGCTTAGTTGATGAATGTTTTCATATCCCTTTCAAAGTTCATATTTAGATTTTATCTATCTATCTTTCATTTTCTTGTGCATGATTTTTTTTTACATTGAGTCCTACCTATAGCATTCCAATTAGGAGAAGTTGTAGACTAATGGGTTCCTTTGATTTTGATTCCTCTTTGTTTCATAGGAATCCTGATGAGACAAACATGCCTACTAATTATATTCCTCCTATTTTTCAGAACAATTATTCCCATTCTTCCCATGATGAAGATGAGACCTTAAGATTTCCTCCTATGCAAGTGCAAAAGCTTCCCATGACTTTGAAAATTTTGAAAAATGGTTAGGACAAGAGAACTTTAATATCAGGGTCATCTCTATAGTAGAGGGTTTGAGGAAGTGATGCAGTCAAGGTTGGAGGATCCAATGAAGGATTGTCAAAACTTGCAGCCAACAACAAAGACACACAATGGAAACTCAACAATACTTAGATTTAATAACTTATATAAATTCATATTCATTTCATATTCAATTACATGCAACATGCTAGGTTGTAAGGCCTTCCCGGTTACGGCCAAATACAAAGATACAATTCAAGATCAACTACAAATCTTCTGCAAACCCATAACTAACAATCCAGATTCTCAAATCTAACACTTTGATCTTCTCTCTCTAATCTGATCTCCCCCTTCCCTTCCTAAAACTAAAAACAAAATACTACTTAAATACAAAATCCACCATGAGGTCGGCCATCAAATCAAACATAGGAGAAATCCCTAACCCAAATTTAGGTCCACACAATCCCTAATGAGTGATCCACCATTAATGTCACGATCAAAATTAAATGTAGAAGTTTTCCACCAGATCCAACTCCAGAATAAACAACTTGAGCAAAGGATGACTGAGCAACAGAGTGACTCAGGCAAAGAACGCCCTAAGAAATAGAAAACAAAATCCCAAGCAATAGAAGCATGACTCAAGTAAGCATGCCCAAACAACAGAAGACAAACCCGAGCAACAAAAAGGAACTCAGAACCAAGCATGCCCAAGTGACAGAAACACGAGCAACATAGACCAACTCGAAACAAGTATAACCAAGCGACAGAGCCCAAGCAATAGAGTACTTCCTGAGTAGCCTCCAAACAAGTTAAAGAAATAAAAGCAAACATCTTTTTGGTTGATCAGGATTGCCAAGGATCCTAGGATGGCCCTGAATTAGACACCCTAGGTAAAGAAGATGTTCCCATAAAGGAAATCATGAACATCCTAAGGGAATCAGAACATGTATCCCAAACTTGTTCTTAACCCATATCTCATTTTGCCTTTCATTCCATTCTGTCTTGATTCTGTCCATTGTCTCATCTGGAAAATTCATCAGTCCAAAACTTTTCTCATATCTCCTGCTTGCAACTGACAGTAGTTGACACTGATCATCTTTGATATCATCAATGTTGTGATGCACCACATTCCCATCCGACTGACTGATCAACTCACTATCATCTACATCTCTCTATTTCACTAGTATCAACATCTACTGCACCACCTTAGTCAAATATGTTATCTGTTTATTCATCTCTGTAAGTTCCTCAGAGATATCATTCTCTATCTCCTTCAGATTCTCCTTTCCTTCATCCATTGGAATAGGTTTTTCATTTTCATTCAGACAATACTTGATAACTCTACATATTTTAGTTCCTCCTTCCTACAAAGGTATTAGTTTATGCTTGATTTCACCTCATCTCACAATATAGGTATTTGTACGACCATGAAACACAACATGTCTGTCATATTTCCAAGGTCTACTGAGCAACATGTGACAAGAATCCATAGGTAACACATCACATAGTATTTCATCATAATAAGATCCAATCTTAAAATTAACAAGGCATTGCTCCTTAATCCTAACCTTAGACACATCTTGTATCCAACTAACCTGATAAGGATTAGGATGTTTCTTCCTTTCCAAATTCAATTTATGAACCATCTCTTCTAAAATATAGTTCTCAGAACTGCCACCATCAATTATGACATTACATACCTTATCCTTGCGCTTAAATTGGTTATGAACAGAGTCTTCTTCTGATCAACTTGTTTTGAGGGAAGCAAAATTTTTCTAAGTAGAAGATTCATATTTTCTACCTCAGGTTCGTTCTCAGCAACTTCACTCACCATAACATTTTGGTGATTACCAACCTTCTTATCTACATGGGAACATTCATATGACCAATGTCCTTCTTCTCCATAGTTCTAACAAGTACGTCAGAATACACCTCTACCTGTTCTTCTCCTTGGTTCAACAGGTTTCGGTTCCTCCTTTGCTCTAGGTTTATCTTTTACCAACTATTCTTGCTTCTCTTTCCCTCAAGAATTACCATACTGTCTTCTCTTCAGCTTATCTTCTGCCTTCAGTGCATACTAATAAGCATCTTCTACAGAGTCAATCTTCAACATACTAATCTCATCTTGGATACTGAATTTTAGACCATTAACATACCTCGCCACATTTTTCCTTAGAAATATCTCTATGCCCAGACCGAATAGTCAACTTGTAGAATTCCTCAGTATAATTTTCCAAAGGCATCTCCTTCTATTTCAGATTCTACAACTTCTTAAATAACTCAAGTTCATAGTCGGCAGGAATGAACTTAGCTTTTAGCTTTGCCACCATCAACCTCCACTGATTGATCTTCATCTCACCTTCTTCTTCTTGATCCCTCTGCAATTCTTTCCACCATAGAGCAGCATGACCTTTCAACTTAGTGTGTGCCAACTTTACTCTAAGCGGATCTTCAATGTCTTCCAGCTCAAAGTAGTCTTCCAACTCACCGATCTAATCAATCAGATCCTCAAGCTTTAATGTACCTGAGAAATTGGACACCTCCATTTGGTAACTTGTACTCAACTGAGCTTTAGATCTCTGCAACTGACCATATCCTCCTCCTCTAGATCTCGCCATCTGATCAGTTCTGTCATCTCCACTAGATCCAGCAACTTCAAAATCTTTAACAGCTTCTTCATAACCATCATTCATTCTAGGACCTCTCTGTAATCTAATGTTTCTGATGCCTTCTATGATTTCCTTCTTCATTTCCACCATCTCAGATCTAAATCTTTCTGTTATCCTCGCTTCCACCTCCTTGGAAATATTTGTAATCGCCCTAGGGTCCAATCTTCTTGGATACATCTCTCCAGATCTTCGAAAACCCTAAGCTCCATAAGCAAAGAACCAAATCAACCCTCGCTCTGATACCACTTGATGCAGTCAAGGTTGGAGGATCTAATAAAGGACTATCCAAACTTGCAGCCAACAACAAAGACACAACGAAAACTCAACAATACAAAGATATAATAGCTTATATCAATTCATATTCATTTCAGATTCAATTTAATGCAACATGTCAGGCTGTAAGGTTTTCTCGGTTACGGCCAAATACAAAGATATAATTAAAGATCAACTACAGATCTTCTACAAACCCACAGCTCCTAATCCATATTCTCATATCTAACACTTTGATCTGCTCTCTCTAATCTGATCTCCCCTTTCCCTTACTAAAACTAAGAACAAAATACTACTTAAATAAAAAAGCCACCATGACGTCGGCCATCAAATCAAACATAGGAGAAACCCCTGACCCAGATTTAGGTCCACACAATCCCCAATAAGTGATCCACCATTAATGCCATAGTCAAAATTAAATGCAAAAGTCGGCCACCAGATCCAACTCAGGCAAAGGATGATCGAGCAATAGAGTGACTCGAGAAAAGAACACCCCGAGCAACAAAAGCATGACTTGGGAAAGGATACCCAAGCAGCAAAAGACAAACCTGAGTGACAGAAAGGAACTCAAAACCAAGCATGCCCAAGCAACAGAAACCTGAGCATCATAGAGCAACTCAAAACAAGCATAACCAAGCGACAGAGTACTTCCTGAGCATACTCCAAACAAGTTAAAGAAATTAAAGAAAACATCATTTTGGTTGAGCAGGATTGCCAAGGATCATAGGATGCTCCTGCATCAGGAAGATAATTCATAATGGTGAACATGATGTTAATTTTTTGCATACTATCTCTCATATTATTGATAACAATGTCAAGCCTATTAGATATTGTGCCCAAGAACTTTGTTTTACTCCACCTGCCACTAGTGTTGAAACTTCCATTCCTATTCCTACTTCAATACCTAGTGTGTCCACTTATGCTCTACCTCCCATAACCATTTCCATTCAAAACATCAATCTTACACATGCTAGCATTTATAATCCTATTGTTCCTCCTTCAAGTGTTCCATGTGTTTCTTTAATTTCATCCATGCCTACTAACAATAGTGTTCCATTTTCATATTCCATCAATCCTTCCATTTCCCATAATGGTCCAAATATTTCACATATATCTCATACCACTCTTTCTACTGAATCCATTATTAGTAGCTTGGCTCAAACTGTTTCATCTTTACAATAATGAATTATGTTAATGGCTCAATCCAAATTCAATATTCCTACTTCTGGAATTGCTAGTCCTTTGTCCTTAGACATCATTCATCTTGTTATCCCTCAATACATGAAAGTTCCTCATCTAGAGACTTACAATAGTAAAGGTGATCCCTTGACTCATGTTAAAACTTTTCAAACATTGTTTAGTGATTTTTCTCGTGATCATAGGTTCGTGGCTAAATTGTTTACTAGAATATTTTGAGATAAATCCTTGCAATAGTATTGTTATTTGCCTCCTTATTCCATCAACTCTTTTCAAAAAACTTTCAAATGCTTTCATTCAACTATTTCAAAACAATATTGGTCCTAAAATTTCTTTGACTTATTTGATGCATTGTAAACAAGGTGTTAAAGGAAAAGTGACTAATTTTATTGGTAGATGTAACTAATTTGCATACTCAGATTTCTTATCTTGTGCCTGATATTGATGTGCAACGTATTTTCATTGCTAATTTACAAAAGACGTCAAAGATAAGATATTTCTTTTTGAATTCTCTTCTTTCACTCAATTGTGTGCAATACTTCGTAATTATCAGCTTCAAGTGATTCAATTTGAGAGTGCCACTTAAATGAATCTGGTTGATAAGAGTGATGTTGCATCCTAGTCCTTTCAAAAGTTTCAAAACCCTAAGGGCTTAATCAAGATCAATAACTCATCAAACAATATTGATGAGAAAGTGGCAACAACATCCAAAGATGTGGCTACTTTGTCATTTGTTTTTAGACCTTCTTATAATCTTACACCTCTTTTTGAATCTTTGCATAATGTGATGTTGAAGTTGATTAATGCTAATGTTTTAACAATTCATCTCATTAAATCAATTGACACATCCAAACCTTTGCCTAAATCCTTTGATCACAAATCTTTTCTTCAATTCTATCGTCAACCTAGCCATGATACTAAGAAGTATTTCTATTTGAAATTTGTTATTCAAGACCTCATTGATTCTAATTCCATACTTGTTGAGGGTGTTATTAATCAAGGACATAAATTTGTTGCACCTACCAACCAAAACTTATCATTCAACCAATATCATTGAATCTACTTAGTCTTAACCTTATTCCTCCACCCATTTTGTTGACTATGACTTTTAGTGTACTAAAGAAAATAATATTGTAATCTTATTGATAAATCCAAACCCAAATCAAAACCCAAACTGAACCTGATCTTTGCATTACATTTTATCCTAAAGAGATGAATAAAGCACCTAATGGTCCTCTTTACTATTGGAAATATATTACAGGCTAGGTGACTGAGAGGGGGGGTGAATCAGGAACCAATAAAACATATTCACTTTTATCCTTTATTAGATTGACTAACCTAATTGCATGCATGGAACAGAAAAGAAATAAATATTCATAACACTTGACACAATATTTAGTTACCCAGAAACCTTCCAAATAGAAAGTAAAACTAGGGTGGGGATGATACCTACAAGATTTAGAACTACAGTAATAAAGTTGGTCAGTTAAGGCTTACAATTGACCACTTCTGATGGTTTTCCCTGTTAGGAGAAATAAAGACTATTAGGTCCACCTTGTGAAAGGGTTTATACAATACAGTAAAGTATGCACTCTGTTAGGAGATTTGATAAGGACTATTGGCTCCACCCGGTTAAAGGATTTGACTAATACACTTGTTAGGATGAACCAATGAATGATCTACTATGCAACTCTAATTTTCTAAATAAGATCCTTTGATGTATTACTGACCACCTGAATGTGATAGATGAGTCATTGTTGTTCCATTATACTTTTGTAGCCTTCTAATCAATCTGCCACTTCATATTCACATCTGTAATTGATTCATGTATCCATTCTCTCTTAATTGATGATTTGGACAAATAAAGTGTCTTACATATATACCTCATCCAAATCAATTACCTCCACAATTTAGATATTATCATATTAAATAGTATCAAACAATATGTACTAAGTCGTCCCAATGCTAATACTTGGGTCCAATAATCCACTCGGGTGATATACTGACACTCGGGCGACACAGTGAACTAGAAACTCTAGCACTCAGTTGACATTGGGTGCTCAGGCCACATTGATCACTTAGAGATGATATGCAACTTGGGTAACATTGGTGACTCGGGTGATACTATTTGGAACTAACTGCTCGGTCGACACTGCAACTGCTTAGCTCAGGTAACACTTCAAGTTGTTGGCTCAGTCAACACTGTAACCATATGAATGACTAAGTGTTTTGGCACTAATTGACAACATGTCTTTCCATAAGGTCTACGATCTCCCCCTTTGGCATTAGTGACAAAACCACTTATCATATCCAAAAACACTGATCAAACTGCTAAT
>MU226413.1:2026307-2069016 GCA_018584345.1 Thuja plicata
GAAAGTAGCCAAAGTCCAATCAGTTGAAGATGTGGACAACATTTTGTCAAACTTCAAATCACACTTTATAAGCTTAGTAGACTCTGCTACTAAGATTACAGAAGATGAATACAAGAAGGAGAGACTGGATGATTTGGTAAAGAACTTTACCTTAGACTTGAACTCTTGAAAGATTGGGCAATCTATATTGAAGGAATTGGCAGATAAAGGAAAGAGAGTCATAGAAAACTGGATGGACAGAGTAAAGCTCACCTCTGAGCACACCAAAAAGGTAGAAGAGGCAGAGTTAACGATAGATAGCATAAGAAAATTAGTTGAAACTTTGACGCAAGACATGAACATATGTAACAATGTCTACCAAGGGCAGTTAGATAAAATTGAGAAAGTAAAGTTTGAAATCAGCAAGATAAGGGTAAGGCAAACCCAGTTAAGAAATGCACTTGCGCCATCCTTAGCAGTCCTGAATGAGAACATCAAAAATATTGATACCACTATTGTGACATATGATCAAGGTCCCTGCTTGGATCTAATAAAAATGGAGAAGCTGACATATGCATTGCGCGTGCATCTACAAACAATTGATGCTATGAAAGTATTTTGGCAGAAAGAGATCCAATCTCTTAAAATTGCATACCCTGAAGTGTATATGGAGTAAGTATGCAGTAGAATTATAATTTTTTGTACACCTTTGTCATTAATGTCAAAGGGGGAGTAATATAGAATGTGTATATGCGGAGAAGTATATGTATATATGATGTTATACAGTCACTTTTTGTGTTAAGTCATTTTGAGTAACTTGACCACATTCCTTTGTTGCCATAAATGACAAAGAGGGAGATTGTTGGCAAGTTGACTACTTGAGGATGCATGACTCATTTTGTGTTGTCATCATGGAAATAAAGTCATGTTTAGTTTCTGTCATGAAAGACAAAATGACTAAGTATGAAAATAGGGCAGACAGAGATACTCAACGATCAGCACATCAGCGCACGTGTGAGAGATCGATTCAGCTTATGCGCATTCAGATATAAGTTGTATGACATGTGTACATGCTATATCCAGACAGGCATAGTATAGAACTACAATACGACAAAGTTACAATAAGATCAATAAACCAGCAGTCCAGAAGACAAAGCATGGAAGCCGACTAAGTGTTTTGATCAGCGTGTGTTATTTTATAATGTAATAGCTAAGTGCCTTTGGTTATATGATTGTAATGATGTAATTAACATTGTAGTAAACACGCTTGAGCCAACTTGTTCGGAAGTGTTGTATATTTTATTTTAGGGCCGACTAGTGTTTTGTTTTGGGTCGCGCCTATTCGGATTTGAATATATAAGTATATAATGTAAAGATATGATAGAAGTGTCAATTATTAAGTAAGAGGAAGATACAGAGGGAAAGTACTATGAAGTCAGTATATGATATAGCTCTTTGAGAGAGTAAGAGCATTCGCGCATACACAGAATTGATCAGACAACAATGTCATCACAACAGTTCATTCTGATATAGTGCATATCATCTTTCAGAAGGTTGTAGCCTTCATCTTATTGGGCAGTGAGCCTAGGCAGTGAGCCATATACCTTTAACAGGGTCTTATAAAAGACTCCTAACAGGGTTCGACCTTTAACCAAGTCATTGTACTCATATTGTAAAGACTGCTTCTAATAGGGCAAAGGAACTCTCACAAGTTCATTATACCACCGGGGTTTTCCTCTGATCAAGGTTTCCCCGTAATCATATCATGTGTTATGAGTTGTTATGTTAAGCTTCATTCTATGTATGTTTGATTTATGTTTAAGTTGCTGAAAAGTAATTAAATAGACAAACACTGATTCAACCCCCCCGCCTCAGTGTTTCTAACACTTTCTACTGTCCATTTTCAAGTTCCCTTGTGATATAAAAAAACCAAGGTACAATAAAACTCCTATTTCATGAACTCACATTTATCCAAATTTATTGTTATCTTCTCCTCATACAATCTTTGTAAAACCATCTACAAATGTTTAAGGTGGTCTGCCTTAGTCTTAATAAAAACCAAAATATCATCAAGGTACACCATAACACTTCATTAATTAACCTAATAAATGTGCTAGGGGCATTAGACAACCAAAATGGCATAACTAACCACTCATAGAGACCTTCTATGGTCTTAAAAGTCATTTTCCACTCATCCCCCCTTGATTATGATTTGGTGGTACCCACTCTTAAGGTCAATTTTGGTAAAATACTTGGCTTCTCCTAGACAATCCATCAAGTCGTATATCCTTGGGATTAGGAACCTATACCTTATGGTGATTCTATTAATGGCTCTAGAATATGTACACAACCTCCAGGTACCACCTTTCTTTGGGGCTAGGATAGTGGGGATTGCACAAGGGCTTATGCTCTTCCTAATTAGGCCTTGGTCAAGAATCTCTTAGATTTGTTTTGCAATCTCTTCATTATGTTGTGGGGTCATCTTATAGGCAGCTTTGTTAGGGAGTGAGGCTCCTGGAATAAATTCAATTTGATGGCTAATGGCTCTCTCACGTGGTAGGGTAGCTGGTTGTCCAACATTAACTATGTCCTTGTATTAGTTTAATACCTCTTGTACCTCCATGGGTAGTTCCAACTTCTTGTCCACCTATTCTTCCTTAGGTTTTAGTACTTGGGAAAATCCCACTCCCTCACATTCCTCTAGTGTGCTTAAGAATTCCTTTTCTCCCACCAAGAGTACATTAGGACCTATTGTCTTTACTCCTCCTAAAATTGACTGAATTTTAAATGTGGCTCAATCCTTCCTGAATGAGTATGAATTCTTAGCCCCGTCATGAATAGCCTTCCTATAAAACTGTCAGGGTCTTCCCAATAATAAATTACAAGCATCCATGGGTAAGACATCACACACCACTCTATCCTTTATATCTCCCTATTGTGAACTCTACCTAGGCCTACTCAGTTACTAGCACATGTTGGTCTTTATTCAACTAGGTGACCCTATAGGTGTTAGTATGTGGGATCCTCTGCAACTTAAGCTTATCAACTGCTTCAATAGAGATAATGTTATCAGTAGATCCAGAATCAATGATAACTTTGCAAAACTTACCTAAGATCTTGCAATTAACTCTGAATAGGGACCTCCTTTAGCTTAGCTCTACTTGGAATAGTTCCTTAATGAGTGTCCTTCTAATCATAATATTTTCTCCCACCTTTGAATCCAATTCCACCTTTGTTGTCTTGCTACTGGAAGACTATTCTTGAACGTAAATTATTCTTTTTTCGCCGCCTAGGGAGGATGAACTCTTTTCGAGGAACCTATATGTAGGATGCCCATATCGGTGGCAATTGTAACATTTCATGGAAGAGAAGTAGGATCCTCTTCCTTGGCCACTTGATCTTACCCTATAGTTGTTGATAGGGCCCCTTCCTCTATTATAACCACCTTTGTTACGGGTTTCTTCTCCTTGGTGCTTAGTGAGCTTGGGCTCACCTTGGTTTCTTCCTTCTAAATTTATTCCTCCAAAGTCTCATGTATGACCCCTACCATCTCTTCCTCTGCCTCTACCTCGGATACTTGAATCATGCTTTTTCCCGAGCTTCTCTTCTACCTTGAGAGCAAGTTGATAAAATTGATGAACTGTCTTTGGGCTTAAGAGGCTTATCTTCTCTTAGATGTTCCACCTCAAACCATTTAGATACCTAGCCACCTTTAGGATTTCTTATTCCATCACATGTGACCTTAGACAAAGTTCGTGGAACTCCTCTATATAGGCAATTACTTCAAGGTATTTTTGCCTTAGGTTTTGTCTTTTCTTATGTAATTGTACCTCATAGTCATTTGGCAGATAGGTATCTCTAATCTTTGCCACCATTCCTTTCCAACTTGTAATTGGATTCTTTAGCTCTTTTACCTTCTCATCTTGCACAACTTTCCACCATGTGAGGGCAGGACCTCTCATTCTTGAATTAGCCACCCTGACTCTTTGAGCCTCACTAACTCCTTCACACTCAAAGTGATTCTCCATCCCATTCTATCCACTCCATGACTACTTCTTCTTCCATCTTTCCACCAAACAATGGGATTCATTCTAAGGAATTGTCACTCATGGCCTTCAATTCCCTCAAGAAAGGTTCTTCTTGCAACACGAGGTCAGGTTCAAGGACTTGGTCTTCTTCTGCCAACTCCTTACCCTTATCTTCCACTTCTTTGACCTTCTCTCTCACTATTTCTGTCTTGGTTTCTACTGCTCCCAACCTGTATCTGATGACAACTAATTATTCTCCAAGGAGCCTATTCTCCTCCTCTTGATCTTCCATCTTCTTTGCTAATTTTGCATTTGTCACCATTTTTTATGAACCCACTGATTCTGGAGAACACAACATCCACCTTTCCAAGCCCAATCTTTAGGCTCTGATACCAATATGATAGGGGTCTCTTTTGTCTTCCCTTGGTCCAATGTCCCAAGACTCCACACTAGGTTTAGAACACTCAAGAAACTCTTCTCACTATTGTTTCTTCACCTATTAATCCACTATCCAAAGATATCCTATCAAGTCCAATTGTTACTCACTCACTTTCTAGTCTTCTACACCATCAAATATTTCAAAAACTCCACTAACTAGATTAGCACCATGCAGGGGTGTGGAGTTCAAGTATCTTGTGTCAAAATGATGGACAAGGTCCAACCAATCCACACTTATCCTTATTTTTCCTCACTGTTCTCCTAAAACATTCCAATTAGGCCTTGTAGCATTGTAGCCCTTAATTAACCCTAATTCCCTACTTTTTCAGAATTAGTTCTCCAAAATACAAAAGACCCTACCAAAATAATGTCCATTCTAGACACCCTTTTTCAATCCCAAAAATATTTTCAAGGTCTTGCTCTCCCGTGGAGTCCGTACATTCCCTAACCCAAACTGAGCTTTCCTAGGTCTTCTCAAAGCTTCCTAGATCAGTCACTATTTAAATTCTTCAAAAACCTACTGAATGGATTCACCAAGGGTCTCAACCTCGTCCACACATTGTTTAGAATCTATAGAATATATTTGAATCATTGGTTTGATTCTTTCATTCATCACCTGCATGTATCTCTTCTCTGTTGTTAGTCTGCACCTAGCCGGGTTACTGAACAAATCGCCTAGGGAAAGACTTTAAATCCATCATACCACATCCTCTGACCTCCTACTTGATATGTCACACTGTACATAGGTTCCTCTCTCATATCCCAAAGGGTTGTGACGATTCCACGGTGTGATTTCAAGAAGGAGCCATCTTACTTCACACTACTCTATACAGGCCAGTGAATTGGCAGAATCCAAAAAGATTTACAAAACACCAATGAAACTATACAAAAACAAACCAAATGTACAAATACAAATAAGGGAAAGTCTAAACTACTTTTTTCCAAGCAAAAATAATGGATTTTATAGATCAAAATGACTCCAAAACTCTTGACTGTGACATATGTGATATGGTTTTTGTATTCCTCAAAGTGTTCAACTTCTTCCAACCTTGGGATTCAAGCCTGAGGGGTCTTATATAGTCCAACCCCTCAACTGTCTGACATACATGTTTTGGCTGATTTACACAGAGAATTATCTACAACGCCTTCTAATGAAGAATCTGATCTTTTTTTATTGACCAAGACACCCTCAAACTATATCATCCTCTAACCAGGTCTAATAGTTTTTACTCCAGATTGTAGCATCATGTTCTTCTCTATCTCCTATTTCTAGATTTGAGCTTTTGTGTAGATTTCAAGTTTTGTATCTTACTGTTTATGTTGAAAGTTATTAATTTTCTATCATTCTACCTGGATTTTGCATATTCATATCAAATCAAATCTAGTAAAAAACTTGGATCAATCAATCAAAGCGTCCATCTCCCCTTTAAGACTAGGATTGAACCTTATACGATACTAAAATGGTTTTAGAGTCTTCAATAAAGAGAAACATTCTCTAATCATAAAACTAAATAACGTTACCTAATTCATTTACTTTTCAAAATAATGATAACAATATCTAATTGTCTAGTCCAATCTATCATTATTTAATCCAAATTCATTTCCACTCATTTATTTACATTTGATTAACTTCATTAAATCATTTAAAAAACTTATTTTCTTTTACAATATTAAATAAAGTCAAATCATACATAACTAACTTGTATAATTGAATAACATATTCCACAAATCTAACACTAAATATTAAAAATCATCATCATAAGTATACTAATATCATTATATATTCAAAATCAAATTTTATTAAAAAGTCAACGAGCCCTTGGTTCGTTGGTGCAATTGAAAGGTTCTTAAAGAGTCCACTGGGGATTAAGTCTTGATGAGTGCAAGGCTCCAATATCACAAGGGATAAGGGCGAGCTCGTGTCCCGAGCAAATTTGGTAGAATGGATACCCTTCAGTCCTTGACCCTTAGCCGAAGAGGTTCAACTCCCTTGCAAAATGGATACCCCTCAGTTCTTAGCCCTTAGCCGACAAAGTTCAACCTAAGACTCATGCTCTCATATCCAAAGAGGTTCAACTGCAGAATGGATACTTCTCTCAAAATGGATACCCCTTACCCCATGTCCCCATGCAACTGCTTAAGTGCATTTTCTACTTAAATTTAAGCAGTTGGAGTGTCCCAAAGTAAAATTTCAATCACGGGAAAAGGGTAAATCAGAATCTTTCCCTATTTTAGTAGAGCAACTAAAGTTTAGAAATTGAATTTAAGCTTTGAAAAAAAGGGGAAAACAAGCAACAACTACTCATTGAAAAAATGTTAGGTGGCTCCACATATTTCTTTCCCTCCTTTTCCCCCTATTTTTTCTCTCTAGATTTTAGCTTTAAATTTTATTGTTAATAATTTCATTCAAACTTGCTATTTATGATGGCTGCTAAAAAATAAACAGTAAAATATAATCATGGGGCCACTAGCTCCACAATTTGCTCCTACACAATTAGAGCAGCAACGACTACTAGCCAAAATAAGCTTAGTAGCCACATGAGAACCCGCCCTTAGTCCTTAGCCCTTAGCCCTTAGGTGAAGAAGTTCAACCTAAGACTCATAACTCCCATATCAAGTAAATAAAACAACAAAACAACCTTAAGAAAGATAAATCCTAAAACAACAAAAACAAAACAAAACATTTTATTAAAAATAACTATTAAAAAAATCAACACCTAAAAGTAAAGGGTAGCCATGTTCATTATAGCCCTTCCAACCGATGAAAAGACATGAAGGTGGCCATACCATTAAAGGAGTGAGAGGTACTATTTAACAAACAAAAGGGTAATGAGATTTTTTATTTTTTTAATCTGGAAAAGTACTTGGGTTTATTCCCTATAAAATGGACACAGGTCCTAAATGGGAGAGCATTATTATTCTGTTGTTTTTGTCGGGGAGGAGAAGAGAAAGAAAACGAAGAGCGTTCGTTGACAGATTTTTTCGCCTTTTCTGTCTTCGAGTAAACCCTTTCTCTTTTCCCTCTTCTGCAAATTTTCTCTTTTCTTTTCTTCTTCTGCGGTCGGGATAGTCTGGGAGGGCGAAGGATCTCCATCTTCAGCAACTAACTGTGCAGTAAGATTTCTGTTTTCCTTTCGGCAAGGGTTTGTTCACGTAACAAAATTGAAATGGTGTTATCTGCTTTTGAACGCTGTTTAATGTTTCTGTTGAATGCGTTAGTCTTTGATTGTCTGTGTCCATGGATCACTTCGCAAACAGGAAATTTAATGCCTTTTGTTCTCACGGACAACTTTATGTGAGATCTCGAAGTGTAGGCGGTAGCTCTGTTTAGAAATTTAGTCTGTCGTTTGACGCGGTTCTAGGTTGGTGGGGTTTCGTGGTGACTGATATTTTGGCCGGAATGTTATAACGGGAAGATTAATGAAGAAAAACTAAAAATCACGTCATTAGAGAGGAAAAGTGATTACCAATGTTGGTTTAGTGGTTGGATTAGAAGGGTTGGCTTTTCCTTTTAAAATATATGATGACAGGCTAATCTTAAGTTAAGGTTAATTTATGTGCAGGAATTTGCAATTTTTTTGATTTGTTAACATCAACCTTATCAGTTGCTATTGAATGGTGTGAGGTAGTTTGTTTCTTTATTTTCGGTTTGAGGCTTTTTCATTGTGAGTTTAGCGGGTTACTCAATCGAATATAGATTGCGGACGTCTTTCTGTTGGCAGAATAAAGGTGAGGATTTAAATAACTAGGGTCAATGGTTTTGATCTGCAACGGAACTGCTTTCATTTGACAGAAGTTTGGGTTTTAATAAGTTCACAAATGGGAAATTTAATGCCTTACATAGACACGGACACCTTTATGTGAGATCTCGAAGTGTATCTAGGGATGGAGGCTTTAGCGGTGTTTTGAAATTTAGTCTGTTGTTTAACGCTGTTTTAGGCTGGGGGGGGGTGTTCGCTGTAACTGATATTGTGTTCGGAAGGTTTAAATGGGAACACTAATGAAGAGAGACTAATAAATCACGTCATTAGAGATGAAAAGTAATTACAAACGTTGGTTCAGTGGCGGGGGGTTAACAGGGTTTACTTTTCCTTTTTAAATATAACATGGCAGGCTAATCTTAAGGGTTTAAAGCTATGGTAAATTTAAAGAAAAACGCAGGAAATTGCAATTTTTATTTGATTTGGTAACATCAATTGTGAGTTGAGGGGATTGCTCAATCGAATATAGAGTGCGAACTTATTTCTGTTGGCAGAATAAAGGTGAGGATTTAAACTACTAGTTCCAATGGTTTTGATCTGCAAGGGAACTGCTTTCATTTGACAGAAGTTTGGGTTTTAATCAGTTCACAGATGAGAAATTTAATGCCTTCTGTCGATATGGTCAACTGTACGAGAGATGTCGAAGTGTATCTAGAGATGAGGCAGTAGCGGTGTTTTAAAATTTAGTCTGTCATTTGACGCGGTTTTAGACTGGTTGGGTTTTTTGGTAACTGAAATTGTGGTGGAAAGGTTTTAATGGGAACACGAATGAAGAGAAACAAATTAATCACGTCATTAGAGAGGAAAAGTAACTAAAGACGTTGGTTCAGTGGTGGGATTAAAGGGGTTTACTTTTCCTTTTAAAATACAAAATGACAGGCTGATCTTAAGGGTTTAAAGCTAGGGTAAATTTAAAGAAAATCGCAGGTAATTGGAATTTTTTTGGGTTGGTAATATGTAACTTATGATTTATCAGTTACGATTGAATGGTGTTGGGTACTTTTGTATTCCTTTATCTTTGGTTTGAGGCTGTTCCATTGTGAGTTGTGGGGATTACTCAATCAAATATAGAGTGCGAACTTTTTTCTGTTGGCAGAATAAAGGTGTGGAATAGTACAACTGGGTCCAATGGTTTTTGACCTGCAAGGGAACTGTTGTCATTTGACAGAAGTTTGCTAGGGTTTTAATTATCACAAACCTAATTAGAGATGGTTTCCATAGTTTTTGAGATGATAACGTGTCCTATGACTCCTATGCATGGTTTATTAATGAACTTTTATTAACGAACTAGGGAAGTTTGTAAAATAACACTTTTTTCTTGTAGCTTGAAATGGATTTTGTTTAAGGCAGGTTACCAATAAAATTTTAAGAAAGTCTATCGGTCACTATTTCAGTTGAGACGTTTTCTGTGTTCTTTTTTGCTGTAAATGGTATTGAAATATGTACACTGTTTTCATGAATCGGGTTGTGCCTACAGGCACAAACTGTTTGAACATGCGTTTTTGCTTGCCTATTGATTATGTTATGTTGGGTTGTGTTCCAGTGGTGGAGTTGTTTAGGCTGTTTTATGGCACACCAGGGTTGAAATTTTACAAATCAATATAATAATTTAATGGATTGATTTTTTTCTTTTTAGGTAATGGTTTTTTTTCCATGCACATATTAGTTTCTGTATACTTCCTCTCCCTTGTCTAGATTTGCAACTCCGTGTCTGTTTATGATATTGCCGTATGTGGTTGGGGGATACCTTATCTAGGTGAATCCATATATGATCACTTATATATATGTGTGTGTGCACGTCTTTCTTAATTCAGTGAAAAGATTTATGTCAAATACCGGGTTGCAAATGCAAAATTATTTTGCATCTACTGTACACTTCTTTTCAAAATCTTTTTAACTGAATGTTATCAATTGTGAGAACCTTATGTTCGTTCAATATTTTTGATGTTATTTTCTATACATTTAGATCTATAAACTATTGAAATTAGTGTTTGTATTTCCAAACCCAGCTCCCTCATGAGCTAGGGGGAACAAAGGAAGCATTGAGACACCTCAAAGTATTTATTTCTACAAATTGACACCATCAATGAGAAGTGAAGAGTCCACAGAACACGTGAACTGTATTTTAATACTTTTATTATCTAGACCAACCTGTATTGAGGGGCCTTGAAGATTTGCTGAATCTGCATCTGAATCCAATACTGTCCATTTCTAGTCAACAATGTTGCCTGGAAGGCCATTACGATTTTCTGGTTGTTTTTCTTTATTAATTTTATTTGCTCTTTCCTTAATGTTCATATGCGTTTCTGGGATTTTTTTTCAAGTGGATGGTTGTTACTTGTTTTGATATGCATATGCATATCTTACCCCTCTGTTCTCATCTTTGTGGATTTTATCCATTAAATCAACTATTAAACTGATAGATTGTGAAAAATGCTTTTCTTTTTCATTGTATTGATATTTTATTTATCTAATTGCATATAACCAGTTGCAATATGCACTTTTAAAGTCGAAACTGTAAGATTCATGGAGATCCCAAAAATGCTTTTCTTTGTAAATGTATTGATTTTTTATTTATCTAATTGCAGATAACCATTTGCGATTTGCATATTTGAAGTCGAGACTGTAAGATTCATGGAGATCTGGGCAAGGAATTTTGGGGACATGCAGCAGATTCCTACAACTATTAGTCAAGAATCTCACATAGACAGAAATGCAAGGCGAAAACAAAGGAGTGGTATCCATAAGGATATGAGCCAGAAGCAGGTTTTCTGCCCTGAACCTCGACGAGCCCCAATTGTTGATCCTCTTGTAGATGAATTGCATAAAACTTGTCGCAGGCCACAAAGGTGACAAGCAATTCCTTTGTTCTGTGCTTGGTGTTCTATTTTCTCTCTTTTTTCTTGAAAGAATTTAGATTTGGTTTGTAATTTTCATTTTACTAGCAAGAGTTACTTCTTTCTATAATCTAGATGGCTTATTTTGATCAGGTCTTCACATGTGTTGGATGTCGAACTTTTTGAATGTGTACATTGTACTCTCCTTACTTTTGTAGGAATTGTTTTAGGCTTTTTTTGTGACAAATTGGTTGTAACTTATCCAGATTAGGCACTAGGCATTTACAGGAAGGTTGTCTCAACTGTCTTTTCATTTACTAGTTTCAATGGACTGGATTATTATCTTTATCCAATGCTTAGGAATTACACCTTTACAACACTTGTGATACTTCCAATCTAGTCACACCTTTTTACAACATTTTGTATCTACCTGCATTGCCTGAGTTGGATAGTCAATACGTGTAAACAAATTATTAATTAACAATGTTAACTTGTAGTCAAAATATTTTATGTGCTTGCTTTTTCATTGAGCGCTTTGATTTGATAGGAAGTTTGTGTTGAATATCTTTGCTTTTAGGAACCTTGTCTCCCTACAGTGGATTATGTATTTTTTTCTTTAAGTGCTTAATAATTACTCTGCTCTGCAACACTTGTGATACTTATGATCTGTTAACATCTTTTCAAAATATTTTTGATCTATGATCTTTCCTTAAATTAGATTGTCGCATATGACATTTGTTTTATGTGCATTAAAGATATCTACCTAAAAATATTGTCTAGGGATGTTTCTGAAGTTTGGCGGGTTAACGTAGCATTCTCATGTGTAGTTTGTTGATTGATTAACAATACACTGAGTGTTGACGTCCCATGCTATTAATGTTTGAGGTTTAATAATTTGTTTGACTTTCGGTCGCTTGTTAACTCTCAATTTCAGTTATTTTAATGCAAATGTTACATGTTAAGGTTCTATAATGTAGATATTGTCGCTTTGTCCATGTTTTTATATGAATATTTAAAATTGACCTATAATTTTTAAATTATATATATATTAGGGTGCCTATTTTGCAAATATTATGTTAATGTTCTATATTGTATTGTACATATGCATGCTTTATCCATGTTTTTATATGAATATATAAATTTCTTGTATACTTCTTAAAGTTTTCTACTTTATATATAGCCATCCCCTACCTGACCTCAAAAATGGCTCAAAAATTTGGGGACAAAGAAATGTATCCCCCTGTACCTCTGTCCTGGAAACTTAGGGTAACATAGATATTTCTTTCTTGGGTCCTTGAGAATTACAGTTACACTAGTGTTGGGACACTAGCAATACTTGCTTTAATTGGCTTGGAATCTGTTTTTGCTATAACACTGTTGTAAAGCCTTTAATTACAAGTGGAGCGATTGGTCTATGCTATTATGCTTTATCCATGTTTTAAATGAATATATAAATTTTTGTATATATTTAAAGTTTTCTATTTTTTTATATAGCCGTCCCCTACCTGACCCCAAAAATGGCTCAAAAATTTGGGGACAAAGAAATGTGTCCCCCTGTACCTCTGTCCTGTAAACTTAGGGTAACCTAGATATTTCTTTCTTGGGTCCTTGAGAATTGCACTAGTGTTGGGACACTAGCAATATTTGCTTTAATTGGCTTGGAATCTGTTTTTGCTATTACACTGTGGTAAGCCTTTAATTACATGTGGAGCGGTTGGTCTATGCAATAAATTTCTCTGAGATAAATTTCTTTCCATACGTTTTTAGTTATTTTTTTGTAGTATTCTTGGTTAAGGAACTTTGGAGGATGGAATACAACATTCTAATTTGTTGTATGTGGAAGGAGTGCTGAGTTTTACATAAGTTTCATGTGTTCGTTGATTAATTCATATGAATGATGGGCTAGCTTTTGTGCTTGTTGATTAGTATTAGTTGAGTGTTTTTGTTATATATATCCGGGTATCCCTTTCTTGAATTTTATTTGACTCGTTTTTCTTTAGTGTTTTTTGGTCTATATATCTTTTATTTGAAAGGTTAGGCTGTGCTTCTAAAATATTTAGGGATTTTTTTCCTGGTATTCGCAATCAGTGAAGAATACTGTGGAAGAGTACATAATGTCTGATTTAAATTTGTAATGTCCGTTATAGTGTAATTAGGGTTTCTTTCATGTAATTAACTTTTTGTCTTACAAATGAGAAGATTATTTGGACCCAAAAGCACATAGCACTTCTTAAAACCTATCTTGTTTGTTTGATCTTCATCATAACCTAGTTTTCTTTGATTTATCTGGCATAATTCAATTTTTTTCTTATCTAGCTGTTTGTTGCATCTCCTCTTTTTTGCATAGCCTCTGACCTAAATAAATAATTGCTTTCAGTAACTCGATAGTGCAAGATGAAGGAGATGCCGGTCATGAGATTTTGGACATTTTTTTAAGAAAGGTAAATCAGTTCTCCTATCTTCCGGAGTTCCATAACTCCCGTGCTCTTGTTTTTAATAGTTTTTGGAATCGCAAAGAGATCTTTTTTTTTTATGAAGTATTCAAGTTAGAATTTGTGTCTACGGTGCAGAGTGGATATGGAGATTCAAATGGATCTCTTCCATATTTTTGTGGCTCACCGCCTGTTCGTGCTCATAATCCAGTGGTTAACGATGTAAAGTTTGTTCGGAAGGATTTACCATCACCCTCTGTCAGCTTGACGCCAAAATCTTCTTGTGGTGCATCATTTGGGACAAATCCATCTGTGCGGGTGGAAGGATTTGCTTGTTCAAGCTCAGAAAAACACTGCATTGTCCCCGCTCTTGCATGATCTTCCACTTCCCGTCGAGGACTGTGGAAAGCTTTTTAGTTCTTTGTATATTTCCGGAAATGTTGGCATTCAAGTGTGGTGGTTATCGTCATATCTGCATCGAATTATACTGTTGCAGAGTTTGGAGGGGACTGCATGCTGAATGCAACTCATTTTTGTACATCAAATCAAATGAGGCTTTCACTGGTGTCAAATAATCACTGGAGAATATTCTTGTACACAGGATTTTATTTGTGACATAGTAGATGGGGCAAGGGTAGTAGACACTTCTTTGTCTCCTGAGTTTTCATGGAATTTGGAAGAGTGCTTGATGGTATAGTAATAACTGTACAGTTAAGGGTCCTCATAACTTTGTAATTAATATGTTGATATTTAACTGTCTGGTCCCTATGCAGCTGTATGCTAAGTAATGAGGGGCTACGAGTGTAGGTATGTACTGCTAAAGAATGCAGTATGTGGGAGAGCCTGATCTCTTTTCTTTCCCTCGTCTTTTTGTAGACAGTTGCAAAGGATACAAACGCTTTCCCTGTCGGCTGATAAATTACTATAAATAACAAGTTATTGTCTCGGGTTTTGATATTTTGATGTTTAAGATTTTCACATCTTGGTTTATTTTTCCAATTTTTATCATCTTTACTTGAAATGTTATTCCTTGATGATTGGTTCAGTAGTGGGATTTTAAACTTTGTACTTAAATTTGTTGGCATGTTTTTCCAAACAGCTTTTTTATGTGTAAATAAAGATGATCTTTCCTATTTAGAATTTGACATTCTCCTTTTTAGGAAGGGGTTTCAAAGCTGCATAATTGAAGCAGGTGTGTGGAAGTTGTACTATGATGCATAGTTCAAAATATTGTTATCGGCAACTTCATCGCCAAGGGCAAAATAAAAAAAATATTGGGAAAATATCGGAGATAAATCAACAACTTACTGGCAAAAATATTGGAAATTTAAAAAATTGCTTAAATTTAATTTGAAATGCATTTTTTTTGCAAATTGCTCTAAAACGCTGCAAATCACATTTTTTCCCCTTCAAACCTTTTTTTACTCTCCCAAACATCAATTTGCAAACAAGAAAATGTGAAATAACTGCTTTTTGGGCTGTTAGTCCCTATTAGCAGACACTGGCAGATATTTTGGCAAAATATCGCTGATATGTTGGTGATAAGTTCATGTTTTTCCGGCAATAAGTTTGAAACTTATCTGTGATATGTACTTTGCGATAAATTTACGTGTTTTATTGTGGCCTCCAACTTATCGCGATAAATTTACTTATCGGCGATATATCTGCCATATTTTAATCTATGCTATGCTGTATCTTCAGTTGATAACTTGATAACACTTTGGCAACTCAAGTGTCATTGTCCGTGTTTTGACCTGGTCGGTTGTGTGTACATATGGCTACTTGTTCTCTGCAAAGGAGATCCTCTGCATTCTTTGTTAACTTATCGTATAATGATGCCTATCTTAGTTTACGATTCTCTGCACGAGTGCTTTCAGAGTTGATCTCTGCAAGGTATAAGAAAATTATTTTGGTGGGCTTTTTAAGATGATGCCCTATGTCAGTTGATAATTATCTCTGTGAGCTCTATTTAATGAAAAAAAATTTATCGACGGAAAAAGGACAACACAAGGGTAGAAGATTGCAAAGGGCTAAGTGGAAGCCATACACAGCATGCACAAAACAGTGATCGGAAAGATCACAACAAAACCCCACAAATCAGAAATCAAGAAATACACTCTTGAAACTGACAACCCAACTCTGGTGCATTTGAGCCCCGCCCATGAAGATTTAACTCTTCATGACGCTGCACAAAATTTTGCCCAGAAACTCTTTAAAAAAGACTCTGCGATAATCACAGCTGGCAACAAGATGACAACAAAGAGACCAGTAACCAAACTCAGAAGACCTAGAAGCAGAAGACTGTTTTAATAATATTGTCACAAAAATTTTGAAGCTGCAGAAAATGGCATAGACCCACAAACTTTGCCTACCTGAAAAAATGAAAAATTCCACGTGTGACAAATCCTAAATTTGCAGAGAAGATCTAAAATATCATATTTCAGATCCACCAAGCGGAGAAATATAAAAGCAGTAAGGAGAGAGAATTGTGAATAGCCCGAGAGATTTAAATTCCAACAATGACGGAGCCCACTGGAGCTGCAGAATGAACAAATTCAAATAGAGCTTCATGGATTTTATCGAAGCACTGGCATGCCATTGCAACCGGACCTTTCTTTGTATCAAATTACATTGTGTTATATAATTTGGTACCTTGTTGGAACATCTTTTGCCATGTGTTGGTATCTTAAAAATTGTGTAATAGCATTTTGATTAGTGTACATGAGAGTTACATATTATATGAGATTTTAATGACATGTAAGATAGAGGTTACGTTGGAATTTTGACTGTTTTAATGATAGGGTGAAACAGTCGTCATAAAGCATCCTGTGTATGAGAGAATGGAATTTTTATGATACTTCATGGTACGTAAGTGAGAGTTACATTGGATTTATCACATAGTTTTATGATAGAGGGGGTTTGTCTTGAAACATCTAATGTTAAGTAGAATGAAGACAAATTGAGATATACAAATTTGGTGGTCAAATATCCATATTCGCTAGTTTTATGATAGAGGGGATTTGTCATGAAACATCCTCTAAGGGAGATTGAAGACAAATTGAGAATATCCATATCGTTGATATATGATATATGTAATAAATATTTTAGATACGGTTAAGGATATTTAAAATTAGTCCTTGCACCAAAAGAGGTGCAAGGGTTAGCTGATAAGAAATATATATAGATTAATATATTAGGAATAACAATATGATATGTGCATATAAGATGTATTAATTTAATATGTACAATATTTCTATTAAATGTAATATTCTTTATACACTTCTAAAATACATAAACAATTATATGTACAAATCTATTGACCATATTTATGAAGAGTTATTTTTGAAAATTATAAACAAATTATTATGAAATCTCTTTTAACTATTAGCAAAATTATGTTATGTTATTGGTTTAATAGTTAAAAGATAAGTTTATTTAATACTTTGCAAGTTGAATGAGATGGAGAATGGTGTAGGTGAGACTATTTAAATTTTAAAATTTTTACTTTTATAAAAAAATAATTATTGTACCCGTTAATGGGAATAGGAGGGTGCAACCTTCGGCCTGGGTGGAAACTGAAAAATTGACTAACTGACAACCTCCCTTGGATGGGTCAAAATAAACTTTGATGGCGCCTCACGTGGTAACCCGGGAATCTCAGGGATAGGGTATGTGGCCCGAGATGACAAGGGTGAGATTTTGGCAAAATGAGACTAATAATGAGGCCGAATGTTTGGTGGCAGTGGAGGCCGTCCTAATGGCAAGAAGATTACAAATTAGAAGGATACAACTAGAAGGGGATTCTCTCCTAGTGACAAATGGGATTGCGAAAGGCCAAATGGATACCTAGTATTTGAATAGACACATCAGGCGAATCAGGAACTTGGTAAGAGAATTCGAAGACTTCAAAGTCTCGTAGGTGCCCAGAGCGGCAAATGAATTGGCGGATAAACTGTCAAATATTGGAGCAAACGGCTCTCTTGAAAACAACTTTGATTTATTTGAAGATTATAGACTTGAAGCATAGAGATCACTTAAACAACCAAAATTGAAAACCTTGGTGGCGGACTGATGAATCTTGCAAACGCTGCAGAGCGAAGTGTCATGCCATCACCCATGTGGCAGCTTCGCACACTCCGAAGAATGGAAATGATGTCAAGTAGGATGAGTGTGAACAAAATCTTTGTGAATCTCACAAATCGAGATCTCCCATTAAAAGAAGGTTGCGATAGTACAGGGGGTTTAATGAGAAATGATGGAAGGACGACGACATGATGAAAGCATCCCCGATGTCTAGAGTCTTCGAAAGCAAGTTTAAAAACCACCCATGTTGATGCTAATACGCAATTTGTGTATCGCCGGAAATCACTGGTTAAAATGGAAGCTAATTTCTCTCTTTCCACCAATGGCCAAATGCCTACTTTCGAAGGACCCATCACTATGAACAGATTGAGCCACATTTTCATGGAGGAAGGAGAAGATTTCTGGTATGTAATTAGGGAGATATTTGGGGAGCATTATCTGCAGTCTGGGTGGAGACCAAGAACAAACTTGGATATTTAATCCTTGTTTGTGGGCCTCGGGCTCATGGTGATAGAGTTGAAAGAGGAGGTGCGATGGGTAGTCTGACATTGTTTGGCTATTAAATGGGCGGAAGGATTGGAGGACATCATTCAATGGGCGGAGGTAGGGCTGGGTCTGAGGATGGGTGATGCTCCGTTCTGAATGGTAGACCATGGTAGCAAAGGCCTACAACCCTTGGTTCTATGGTCGATTGCTTGCCCCGAGGATGTACACCTAGCACGAGCCTTGAGCGGGTGGAAAGACTTGGTGGTAGCCCTGGAGAAGAGGAAGCTGGAGGCGAAGGAGATGCTGGAGGCCGAGCTCGCGGGAGACCGAAAAAAGAAGCAGACACCCATCAAGTCTGCAGCGCCTGTTGGAGAGGACGGGTGGCCACAAACCC
Source organism: Thuja plicata (assembly GCA_018584345.1). Classification (NCBI taxonomy): domain Eukaryota; kingdom Viridiplantae; phylum Streptophyta; class Pinopsida; order Cupressales; family Cupressaceae; genus Thuja; species Thuja plicata. The sequence continues at coordinate 2,044,746 of MU226413.1, forward strand.
GACACCAATTGCCATCAACCAGAAAAAGAGAAATTGCCAAAGCGGCCCGGAAGGCTAGAGAAGAGAAGAATGTAAGAATGAGCAGGAGGGCCAAGGCAAGGAGCAACGTCGGGGCACTGGTGGAAGAAGGTGGTGCGTTTGACAATTTTTCCAAAGAATAGGCTGCCAAGTGGTTCAGCTAGTGGGTCCATGGTTTCTTTTTGTTTTTTCTGTTGATAGAAAAACTTTTGGTTAGGTTTTTTGGGTCTTTTTGTTTGTTACTGCATAGCCAATCCTAGGTGGTGAAAGCACAATGCAATGTTTGATGCATTCTAACAGCCAATGATGGCAAATGTAATCTTCTTACTTATCAATTAAATCAAAATATTACCGATCAAAAAAATAAAATAATTATTGTATTAAAGTGTACATGGGATAGTTAAACAATTTGAAATATGATTTATCAAGAGATGGTGGTCAAAAGAGTTTTTCTTTTCTTGTTAGATTTCATATTTTTTCAAGCAAATAGACATTTCAAAATTGAAATCTCCAGCTTTCTTTTGATATATTTTTCAAAATATAAATATGTTAGTCTTGATTCAACTATAAATCTAACTCCAATTATAAAAACAAAAATAAGTGGGAGCAAAATCCTTGGTAAATATATAGCCTATTGAGAAAATTTGAGATTTTTTAAATTAATTGAGTTGAGTTGGCAAAGTAGTACTATTGGCCTAGTTGGTAGAGTACGAAATATTGTGGACATAATTGATAATAATTCTCAGGGTTTCATATGCAAATTCAAATTCAATATACCACTCATTACTATTTCGAAAGGGGTTATCTTAGTTGATCCCTTTAACCAATCATTACGATTTGGGTATTGCCTAAAAATATTTAAAGCATGAGACTATTAAGGACCATGAGTTAAACTATTATACACATGATCTAGAATTTTTAGTTTTCATATATGCACTTGTGTAGTGGTGCAATTTTTTTTTTTTGGCTATTAGTTTAAGCTACATACTAATCATCATTGCTTTTAGTGCATTTTAATGTAGCCAAACTATCATTCTCATTCAAGTCGATAATTTTACTTTTATTTTTATTTTTATTTTTTAGTATGAATTTTGTGTTCTTTGCATTAATGAGAATGAGAATGTCACAGTAGATGTCTCAATTAAGAGGCAAAAAAATGGTTTTTTTTTTCTCTAAGTACATATATGTAAAAATGTATTCTTGAATAGCTCTAATAAGATCTATGGTATGAGAAGTTTTAAGAGAAGAAATCATATGTGCATGAAAAAAAAAGGGTTAAGAGAATCAATATTGTACAAACAAGATTCCTAAAATATTCCATAGGTTTACATTCCTCGTATACCCATTGTACCCTAAGGTGCCATTGCTAGTAGGTAATAATTATGTGTGTTCATTTATTATTCTAAATTAGCCATTTTTTATATTATCTTTATAATTTCTTTTGGTTAGTCCTCTGTGTTTGTTTTAAATTAAACTTTAACTTTTTTTTGGTTGTTTTTATCTTTATTTTTAACCAATTTTTCCTTTTCTAATATTTCTTTTCCTTCTATTTTATTGAGTTTGACTAAGTCAATTTCTTTCTTTATTAATTTTAGTTGATTAAAAAAAACTTAATATGATTTTAATTATTGCTTTTGTTGTAATTTTTTCATATTTGTATTTTTCTTTTTCTTTTTTTAGCTATGCAATCTTTACTCATTATATGAATGGTTTATTTATTTACTTTTTTTAATCATTTGTTACTTAGGTTTAATCTTATTTGTTTTATACTTGTAATTTCTTTTATTTGACCCCTTATTGTGTAATTTAGCTTTTATTTTTATAGTTAACTTTTTAGAGCCTTTGGTTGGAGTTTGTAATAGATTAAGCAAATTATATATATTACTTTTTAAATAAAAAAATTAAAATAATTTTTCATGAGAAAGTGATATTTTTTAAAAAGATGATTTCAAGAATAAAATATTAAAATTTTTGTAAAAAAAGTTTAAAATATAAGAAATTCAACCATTAAATTTAACATGAAAATAATTTAATATTTTTTCACAACAAATAGAAGTCAAAACCTTACATAATGTTTTAGCTTGATAAATCATTCTATGCTCTCACCCACATTTTTTTTTACTTCTGTGAGACAATTTCCCGTCAAAGGTTAGCCAATAGGAATCTATGTACTAGCGCTTGCATCAAATAGATGCAAAGTAAAGCCGATAGGAAAATTAAAAAAATTAGCGTCACATGTGTTCTTCAAAGTCTACAATGGGAAAAAGATCAGATGTCAATATTAAATTAATGATATTGTTGATGGTTACAGTAATGTTAGGAGGCACATTATTAGTGAAAGTACAAGATATGTGCAAGTATTGTAACTGCTCAAATGATATTGGTTGTGGTACCGGTAATGCTTGTTTTGCTAGGTCCTGCAGATTGTGTACAATTCTACAACATACGAGACCTGTCGGCCGATGATCTCTTCTATGACAGTTGCCTCCTTCCTCTCGCTTTATCAAATGCAAAGATTTTTCACAGTAAATCAGGCGGATAAAAGCGCATTATTTTCAATGAAAATTGTATGCATGGAGAACAGATTTGTTGGACAAGCTCGAGCTCTAACAACTTTCAATTTTCACACAGAAGCCTAATTTTTTCTGCCGTTGAGAAAAGTCCCCGTTTCAAATATCCACATCTTCCACTATAATTGACCTGGAACTACAGAAGGCCTCAAGATGGACTTCATAAACAACCACAACATGGTGGATAAGATCGAAAGCCTTTGCGCAGATTACTCTCCTCCGGCCATGCTGGTCTTCTGGATGAGGCGACGGAATTGCTGCTTGGGGCTGAGGATGCCGTGTTTAATGAGACTCAGCTTCGCGGTGAAGATTTTTATATTGTCATTAGCGCTTGCGGTATACTCAGCACAAGGATGTAAAATGTTTAGATCTGGAATAAATCATGTGTAGAAGTGGGGTGATGGCCGTCCATTTTGCGGCCGATTTGCTTAGGGAACCCCTAATTCACGAGCATAAAGATGAAGAAAATTTGAACAAAATGGAGTGCAACAACGCATAGTAGACCCAAAAGTTTAATGCATGAACTGGACTGTGAAGCCTTATTTCCATGTACAGTTTTTTCAAAAATCCTTCTTCCAGTTATTATTGTGGAAGCCTTACTTTTTTTGTGTTTTAAATGTTCTTTCAGCTATGGCAACTGCAAACATTGTTGCTGCAAGGCTCAGCCTACGGTAAGGAAAATCACAGTGACATCAGTCGGAACTTGACAGATGCATTGGATGTTCCAAAGAAGAATCCGATGCAAAGGTTACTGTAGAGTGCCAAATATATAGTGGACGAGAATTGGCAGCAGGCGTGGGTGATGGTTCTCTGGTTCGCTGCTATGACTGTGCTTTTTGTTTGGGATTTTATACAGTACAAAAACAAAGCCGCTTTCAAAATAATGGGATACTGTTTGTGTACAGCCAAAACAAGCGCAGAGACGCTCAAATTCAACATGGCTCTCATTTTTCTCCCCATTTGCAAGAACACCACTACATGGCTTCGGTCCACCTTATTAGGATCCATTATTCCTTTCAATGACAATATCAATTTTCACAAGGTTTTTGATCTTCTAAAATAATTCAAAGTATACTTTCTCTCATAGATCTGAAATTTAGCATTACAACCTAAAATTTGTAGCTAAAAACAATATTGATCTAACATTTAAATTTAAATTCATTCAGACAATCGCTGGAGCCATTGCTGTAGGCGTTCTCCTTCACATCGGGAATCATCTAACCTGTGATTTTCCAAGAATTGTTAGTAGCACCGAGGAGAACTATAATATTTATCTGAAGCAATACTTCAGAAATAAAAAGCCAGATTATAAATATTTCTTAAAAAGGATAGCAGGAATAACAGGCATTGCTATGGTTGTTCTGATGACAATCGCGTTCGTACTCGCAACCTCCTGGTTCAGAAGAAATTTAGTAAAGCTTCCCTGGCATCTTAATAAATTGACTGGATTTAATGCCTTTTGGTAATCACATCATTGTTTTGTTTTGGTTTACGCCCTTCTCATTGTGCACTCTATTTTCCTCTTCTTCGCCAAAGATTGGATGTGTAAAACGGTAAGGATGCTTCGTCTTACGTTAAATCCTTTGACACCCCCTGTACACCGCCGACGACACATCCATGTACACCGCCGATGACACATTTTTGGTAGTATTGGTCTCCCGTGTCAACACTTATGACCCTCACCATAGCTACACAAAACATCAACACTGCCTCTTAGCTAGGGAAGATAAAATTAATCAAAATGCAATTCACAAAAGATCCATTACTTTTAAGAGAGAAGACATCACTTCATTGTGATATCAAGAGATATGGTCTGACCAAGAATATCATATCTCATGATATTCACCATAATTCAAAAAATATTTTAGATATGACCTCAATATGATATCAGAGATATGGTCTGACCAATAATACCAAGTCTCATGATATTCACCATAACTCAAGAAGTATTCTAGATATCACCTCAATATGATATCAGAGATATGGTCTAACCAAGAATATCAAGTCTCATGATATTCACCATAACTCAAAAAGTATTTTTAAATATCACCTCAATATGATATCAGAGATATGGTCTGACCAAGAATACCAAGTCTCATGATATTCACCATAACTCAAAAGTATTTTAGATATTATCTCAATATGATATCAAAGATATGGCCTGACCAAGAATATCAAGTCTCATGATATTCACCATAACTTAAAAATATCCTATAGGTAATGTGCACTTACCATAAGAACATTCACATAATCTATTATGATCTGTTTCAACCATCACAAGATGTCTATCACAATAGAAGATGTCATCTATCATGATATGTTTCAGCCATCAAAAGATGTCTATCACAATAGAAGATGCCATCTATCATGATCTATTTCAACCATCACAAGATGTCTATCACAATAGAAGTTTCCATCTATCATGATCTGTTTCAGCCATCACAAGATGTCTATCACAATAGAAGTTGCCATCTATCATGATTCGTTTCAGCCATCACAAGATGTCTATCACAATAGAAGATCAAGTTATTGTAAGATCGCCACCTTTCAATAACTTTTACAAATACAAGTGATAATCATTTGGAAGTCGTCACTTCCTCATGATTTACACAGGGGACATGCCCATTTAAAAATATGAAGTCACACATGACATCCATCATGCCTCAGCGCGGAGGGTGAAAACAAGGGATTTTACCTCGAAATTCTCTCATAGATAAGAACTCATTGAGCAGATATCAATTTGTTGATCATCCAAGATTTCCTAAGATGAATTTTCAGACTCCCCCTGAGTCTGATATCAATCTTTTAGCTCCACGTCCAAAGTTACCTATGAAGAGTCAGACTCCCTCTGAATCTGATATCAATATTCTTTTTCCTTCAAGAGCATCTCTAGAAAAGATCAAGACAAATAGCTCTTCTAGTATGTATAGAAATATAGATGAGAAAGAGACTATAATGAGTAGATAAATGTAATATTCAAAGATAATAAATACTTATCTACGCATCAACATCCTTGACACAAGTTGCTTCAATGAAGGTCCATATACATCAAATCATAAAACACCTTCTCATATTATTTGAGAGACATCATCTCCTCTTTGAATTATCTCCCCACACTAAGCATGGTTCAAATGGAAATGTAACATTGATTATTATTCTCCCCCCCACAATGTACAATTCCCACTCTTATATCGTTGAACAATTCTCATGTCTTCTTATGAAATGAATTTATTTCTCCAAGATAGATGAAACTCTATAATTAATTCTTTCTTTCTAGAAAGATACACACTTCCTTGAATACATTCTTCTTTGTAAATGCTTGACCACGATCATAACAAATTAATATATCTCTTTAATGAAAGTCGCTTTAAGGAATTTCACATAGACCCGTACACATTCCGTCATAACTTTTGAATCCAAAACTTTCTCTCTAATTGCTTTGGTGAGATTCTCAGAAATTAGTTTTTCACCAACCTATCCAAAATTTAGCAAAATCCAATGGTGGGATTGTGAGATATGGTCATTTTACTGAGACTATATTTTTTGAGACAGTCACACATTCACCATCAACAAACTACTCTCTTACATTTGCAGTCTGGCTCTGATACCATGTTAAGTTTTTAGGATAGATGCAAATGTAATAACACTCTATGTTGTATGTGTTTTCCAAATGCAACAATATCTCTTTCATTTATATTGGGAAGGAGGCTAAGAGAGACATGTCCCTTCATGGGACATATCTATTCATTATTATTTATAAGAAAGGATACGCCTCTACCATTAGTGATAATTTAATCAATCTTATAATGTTTCATCAATCAATTATTAATTAAGAATAATATAATAATTTAATATCAAGTATTAAATTTCATATGATTAATATCAATATAACATATATGTTATATTACTATTGAACAACATATATTATATGTATTCTAATGATCAGACAACTGAAGCTACAAACATTAACATTTGGATATAATTTTTGTAAAGGTGTGACAAATTGGTTCTCTTTCTTTGAGAGTTTGGTAGAACAAAATCTACAAGACATATTATGTAGAAATCTATTTCCATGCAAATTTATGTGACGAAGTCATCCAAAATCTAAATTTGAGAAAAGGAAATGATGTGCACATATTGACAAACACCAAGATTTCATAAAAATATATAGAAATGATACCTTTTGGGACCATTCTCTTAAAGAAAAATAGATAATGAAAAACTCATATGTAAAAAAGTCTTCCACACTTTTAACTAAAATTAAATAACACTTTATACAAAAGGTGCTTCTGTATGTCTTGATTGCAATCTTAAAAGATATGAAAGATCATCCATCAACTCACTATAAAATCTTCTACGTTTCTTTGTTGAAAAATAAAGCACCCTTGATAGCAAGCGAAGTAGTTGGGAGAAAGTTTAAAAGAGAACATAAAATAAATATTCTAAATATTGGAGTTTTTATATATTTACTAGTAAAATTTATAAAATTAACTATCTATTTAAAAAAAAAAAAAGATTGTGTAAGATCTAAAATGTTATGTGGAGATGGAGGCCAAGATGTAACATAAGAGATCTTACATTTAAGAATAGTTGTGGATTGATTATAGATGGTGTGTGGATATATATGTGTGTGAGGAGAGAAGGATTGTTCTTTTAATCCCAAATTGCTCAAAGGGAAGATCCAAATTGATTAACCCTAAGGAAAGGATCAATACATAAATGAACCAACCTATTAAGGATATGGATTAAAGAGAAAAACCCTAATTTCCATTTTATAGAAGATAGTATGTGATAGTTTTAGAAATATTAAGAACTTTAATTAAATAGGAGAAATGCACTAACCTTGAAATATTGCAGATCTGAAGAATGCCGTTTTCTGAAGCCTGTGTTGAGTTTTGGGAAAATCTAAGACCAAATTTGGAATAGAAATGCAGAGACAGACAAAACCCATAAATCTTTTTATGTTCTGAGACAGTTCCAATTTGTATCCTGAAGTCAATGTCACAATTTGCCAGAATTTCCAATTGTGCCCTAGGTCACAATTGACCTAAAAAGTCCCAGACTGAAATTCCATTTTCGGTTCTCGGAAGTTTGCTGAAAAGGGTATTTGAATCTCTGTCCCGATCCGCTGTTCCAAACCTGTACCTGCAAGAAAAAGTGGTTTGTTTGTTGGGGGGAGGGGTTTGCCTCAGTCAAACCCCGATTTAGGAATTAGCCTTGAAATCAATAATTGAAATAAAGAATGCTTGCAAGTAGTAGAAGTAAATCTAATAATGAAGCTATGATATTCAAATAGATATGCAAGTGTATTTTGAATGTAAACAAGTATGTAAATATGAAAGCTTGGAATCAATTAGAAACCATAAACCTCCATGATTGTATGCTTGGAATCCACCCAGAAGGGAGAATGAGTGAGTCTTGAGGATGCACAAAGGATCTTGAAGGAAGATCACTCCACCATGATGGATAGATCTAGGGTTTTGAATGATTAATCTTGAATGCTTGAACCAAATCCCTTCAAAGGCTTGAAAGCTTGAATCTTTGATCTTGAATGGAGAACTTGAGTGCTTGAGAGGAAGACTTTGAACACTTTGAAAGCTTGAGAACATGTAGAACAATGGATGCTTGAAATTTTTTCTTGATGATAGTTGTTCTTCACCTAGTGCTTGAGATTATCCTTCTTATCACTTAGTTGATGGTTATTGCTTCACATGACTTAGAGAAAATGAGAGGAGAAAACTTCCTTTTATATGAAACTAGGCCACAATCTTCTAGAGAGGCCGACATAGGAGAATTAAATTCCAATTAGACCCATGCCCCTAGAAGAGGACCTATGTTAAATATAATTTAAGATTTTCCGCTTCGGAACCCAAAACAGCCGACCCAGAAGCGGGAAATGAATTTTTGATGACCTCCGACAGTCGATAGACTTCCAGATTTGAAAGGGGGACCCAGGTCAAGGTCGAGGTCATCCTTCACCTAGGTCAAGCTCGAGGTCGACCTTGACCCAGGGAGTCAGGACCCCTAGAAAACATGCCAGTTGGGATGGGAGGTGTCCGAAGAGGCCCAATCAGGAACCTAAACAGACACAGAAGTGAGAGAGGATGCAGAAATGAAAGGACAATGTGATGGTGGCCAAAAACACCCCCCTAAGGAGGGCTAAACGTTCTTAACATGGAATTGCTTCCATTTTAAGACGATACAGATTGATTTTAAGAAATTTAAAATAATAAATAAATAAATATTAGAACTGAAATGAAAACAAAAATTTGTCTAGATAGGAACAATAAGTTGTATTATAAACTTGAGAGAATCACATGTCTTTGGCTGGAGAAAATTATATAAAATTTTAAGTTTCAGATTTTAATTTTTAATATCTTTTATCTAAATTAAGAGACATCCTATTACGAACAAATTTATTTACCGTTTGTTTCTTCTCAACTACACCAATATGGAATCCTTGTCACAAATCACATACGATAAAGATTGAAATTACTATTTGTGAAGCTATGAATGAGATTCTTACATTTTAAAGAATTATATTCAAAGAGTTACATGTTTCATGAAGAAAAAAATGTATATATCATATCCTCTACTTTTTTAGAACTATAGATTTGAGTGGATGAAATTAGGATGGAGAAAAATTCAAGAAAGTTTGATCATTTAAATGTGTTTCATATAACATTTTTAAAAATAAAAAAAATTGTCAAAAAATATTTATTTTATAATTTGTTTATATAATTTTTTTTATATTTAAATACTTTTATCACCTCTATCAACCATACATATATAATTAAATATTTTATCACTTATATTAATCATACATATATTAAAAACATATACATACATGTATGTAGAAAAAAGAAATTTGTATTCTTAATAAACTAATTCAATTGTTATTGTTAAATATAATATTATGTATATTTTGAATTATCTAATTTTTTTAAATATATAAATATGAATATAGAGAAAATGACTACTTAGTGGAAAAAGTTGTTAAATACAATTTATTTATGAGTTGGAAAAAAATATTAAGGGATAAGGTCACTCTAGCTTTGGCTATATTTCAGAATTTGGAATAAAAGATTAGTGTTAAGTGAAACAATTGGATCTTGCAATCGATATCATAAGTCTCTATAAATTAGCTACAATTAAAGGATCATTTTTTTTAATATTTTTTCCTCCATGTTAGGTAATGTTTTAAGAAATTTTTTCTTTAATGTTAGGTAAGTTTTTTAGAGTTTTTATTTTTGATTTTAGGTATTTCACCAATAAATACTATTTTTATTTTGAACATAATTTTTAGAATTTTCTTAAGAGTAAAATTAATTAACTGGCCTTTTAAACTAAAATTTATGTAAGATGAATTTTTTCTATTAAATTTAAATTTTTATCATTTATGTAAGATGGGTTTGCTAAAAAAATATTTATTTAATTTAATTTTTTGTATAATAAATAATCCCATTTTATGGATGGGAAAGCTCTAATTCAAAATGTTTGCTATTTATATTTTTATAAATAAAGACATTTTAAAATTTGCAAGCTTATATTCACCACAAAAAATAGTCCTAGCAGCCATTCCATGCATGGTGTCTGAGCATGAAAATGCTATGTTGATGGCCCCCTTTACCATCCAAGAGCTTCGAAAAGTGGTCTTCTCATTCCCTCCAGATAAAGCCCCAGGGTCGGATGGCTTTTCTGCATTATTTTATCAAAGTTGTTGGGATATTATTGGATGGGATTTACTATATGCAGTGGAGGAATCAAGAAAAAATAAGGCTATGCTAAAATATTTTAATACTAAAAATATTTCAATCATTCCAAAAGTCAAAAACCCAAAAAACTTTTGCAGATTTCAGGCCAATTTCATTATGTAATCTGACATATAAGATCATTACTAAGGCCATTTATTTAAGATTGCAGCATCTTATTCCAACCATTATAACCATGGAGCAAGGAGGTTTTGTCCCGGGTAGAGAAACAATGGAAGGAGCGTTAGTGGCTCATGAGGTGTTACACTCAATAGATTCTAATCATTTATCAAATTTTGTGATCAAACTTGACATGATGAAAGCTTATGATAGAGTTTGTTGGAAATTTTTACTTCAAGTCTTAAATAAGATGGGCTTCTCAAAAGGTTGGTGTAAATGGATCAAAGCTTGTATTTCAGGTGCTCGGTTTTCAGTTTTAGTTAATGGAAAACCAGCGGGCTTCTTTTCATCTTCTCGAGGAATTAGATAGGGTGATCCATTATCTCCGGCTCTTTTCATCATCATGGCTGAAGCCTTCAGTAGAACTATTAATCATCAGCATGATATAGGTAAGTGGAAAGGTGCACATGTTCAGGGTACTAATATTTCTGTCACTCACTCCCTATTTGCAGATGATACTTTATTGTTTGGTGTGGCACAAGTCCAAGAGGCTCGAAACATTAAAAGAATATTACAACTTTATTCTGCAGTTTTAGGTCAGGAAATTAATGATAAAAAATCCAAGATATATATCTTTAATACCAACAAGGAGATTGTTGAAAAAATTGTCAGGATTCTAGGGTTCTCAGTGGATTACTTACCATCTATATATTTGGGAATCCCTTTTTTTATGGGATCAAATAAGAATAGCTACTGGTCCTCAGTGGTGCAACGCATTCAAAGTAGAATAGTGGCCTGGAAAGACAGATGGCTGTCATTGGCAGGCAGGATTCTTCTCATCAAGTCAGTGCTTGCAGCCATACTGAATTACTACATTGCAGTTCTTAAAGCTCCTCTCAAAATTATTCAGCAATTACAAAAACTGATTAGAGGATTCCTTTGGTCAGGTAATATGAATGATGCCAAGAAAATTCCTCTTATTTCCCTTCATGATATGGCACATATTCCAGCTATAGGTGGTGCAGGGGTGCATGATCTAATAAAGAGAAATGAAGCATTTGGTGGAAAATTAGTATGGCACATGTATACTAAACCTCAATCTATATGGTGCAGAATTATGCAACAGAAATATTTAGATAATAATGATCCATCTAGAGTTTTATCTATTTCGGATCCTCCTAAAGGTTCAGTAATTTGGGACTTTATGATGGCTTCACGACAAATTGTTCTCAAATACATATCCTGGGAAGTGAATAATGGCAACATGGTAAATTTTGGGAGAGATTCGTGGAACAGAAATCCTCCCTTATCTTTAAGAATAACTTCTCATGATATTATACATACATCCGAGACAGCTTGGGGTACACATCTTAATCAATATGTGGCTGCTATTTGTAACTTTTCAGGTAAGGTCATTTGGAAAGATCCAAATGAATTAGCATTGTCAACTCAAGATAAGTATAAATTCCAACAAATTCTAGATTCTGTACAAGTTTCTCTTTTAGGATGCGAAGATAAACTCTTTTGGGTTCCAGCCCAAGATGGTAATTATTTAGTGAAAGAGGGCTATAGATTACTTCAGCAATGTGCTTCTGACAAGACTCCGGCTAGAGCTTTCTCTTTTTGTTGGAATGATGTTGTGCTCCCAAAGGCAGGCTGTTTTGCATGGCTTGCAATTAAGCGCAGGATTCTGACTAGTGACAGACTTAACAGGTTAAACATTGCCCCTCCTTTTAATTGTCTTTTTTGCAATGAATATGAAGAAACCGTGGATCACTTGTTATTGAATTGCACATTTGTAACCCAATGCTGGTCCTTTATATTAAAAAAGCTAAACTACAATACTCCATTGCAAGAAAATATTTGGAATCTCTTTCAGTCTTGGCCAGTCCTTTTTCCAAAATCGTTATTTGCAAATATTTGGAAATGTGCTCTAGCATTAGTAATTTGGGCCATTTGGTGGGAAAGAAATAAACGTCTATTCAGAAAAGAAATATCTCATATTGATAAAGTTATGGAAGGGATTGAACGATCTATTTCAGAAGTGACAAATGCAAGTGTAAGTAGTTGCAAATTCAACCCTGTTGTAACTGCATGGGATTCTAAATTGCTTCAGGAATGGAAATACCTTGTTATTCCTTATGGATGGCAGAGCCAAAAGAACTCAAATGTACCAATATCTAGATTAGATGTGCACTGGAGTCCCCCAAATGAGGGGTTCATGAAGCTTAATTTTGATGGAGCTTCGAGAGGTAACCCTGGAATCTCAGGGATGGGGGCGTGTATTCGAGACATTAAAGGGACAATAGTTTCTCTTGTCACTTCTCCTTTGGCTGCTGGTACTAATAATCTGGCAGAGGCCCAAGCTCTATTAGCAGGGTTAATTCTAGCTAAATAGGGTAATTTTCGTTCACTACATATAGAAGGTGATTCATCTGTCATCACAAATGCATGTATACACAAAAAGGTTCATTCATGGAAGTTAAAGTATATTTTAACACAAATTTGGAGAATGTTAGATGAATGCCATGATGTTTGCATATCACACATGCTGAGGGAAGGAAATAAGGTTGCTGATTACTTATCTAATTTGGGCTGCGATGGTGCATGTATCTTATCATTGAATCTATTAATTTTGATTGATGAGGATGGAGAACTTAAAAGATTAATTCAAGTTGACAAGGATTGCTGTCGTCATTAATCAATTAAAGGACTTAGACAAGATGGTTTTTGGTATGAGAATTTGTCATTCTAGGATTCGGTCTATGTGCCAAGATCATTATCATCAATGCAATAGTCTATCATATATTGCGAAGGATTGGAAGTACGAAATGCTGACGACATTTGAATTAGTTGTATACCACTATTCACATGACCTCACAGGCGTGAAAGCAAAAAGATGATGCATCCATAATTTTGGCAAGTACAGAATGCGATTTCCAAATCCTCTTGCTAATTAATAGACATTTAGATTACATTTGTGGCTGAGATTTCCAGATTGCTACACTCTGCTTCAGCAAGGTCCGAGAGGTTTGAGAATGGCAAAATTTATAGATACTGCTGTGTCGTGCGATTCCTGCTACAAGAAACATAGGGGTATCATTCCCAAGAACCATCGCATTTGGTTACCACCAAATGTTGAGGAGATTGTGCTACCAATTCCAGTGGTGGACACGATGCTGGATACTATGTTTATTATACATTCTCCTACAGTTAGGCGGGCTGTCAAATAAGTCATTGGGGAAGAGCATTTAGGCACCGCGGTAACACAATTTCTATACCCCTCAAATTTAGTGTCCATCTTCCTATCTAACGCCATGGATATCATGCAGTCTCCACCCCTTCTCCAGTCTTTGGCGAATAAGGTAATTTGGCCAGTGTTTATTGCGGATAATAAACTGAATGTGGCTATGCATTATTATGATCTATGGGGTGGAATGGCACTAGTAGGAGGACTATTTTCGCATACCCAGTTGCTTCAAAAGCATGAGTTTTTAGTGACTTTTGAGGCTATGAAAAAAGAAGTGGAAAAGCGAAGTTCGTCACATTTGAAATCTGTACTTCAAGTTATTGCACGGGCTCTCGACTACCAGTTGGAGAATAGAGTGAGAAAAATGGGATTCACACTATTGGATTTACTTAGATTTTCAAACAGCCCACAACTTCATGGAGAACAATTGGCATCTTCGAATTTGGGGCCGATCAGTTCGGGGGTCGAGTGTAGCGGTTGGCAGCTATCGAGCTCTGCTCAGTTGAAGAATGCAGAATGCGCGGGGGCAGGTAGAAAGGAGGCAGAGTGTAGAGGTTGGCATCCCTCGAGCCCTGCTCAGTTAAAGAATGCAGAATGCGCGGGGGCAGGTAGAAAGGAGGCAGAGTGTGAAAGTTGGGATTCGCCGATCACATCTTCTCAAATTCACGAAGGGGCCGAGAACATGCTGCTTCTCAGTTTTCCCCATCTTCAGCATGATATTGATAAAGTGCGGTTGGAAACCAGAGATGCGACCGACTCATTGGGGTGGTTTGGAGGTCGCGATGAGAGGGCCATGGAAGAGTAAATAGTGGAACAACTCATATTATTCGAAACTCAAATTTTGACATTTTGATATGGTGACATTTTGATATTTTGATGCCCCTTAAATTTAAATGTATATCAAATAGGGGGTTGGGGGAGGTAGTTTATACTCCTATTTGTATGAATGATATAATATCATTTCCGGTTGATAGTGAATATTGTATGAACCATTGTATATATTTAAGTGATGATGCTGGGTTTTCTTCCTGATTCTTTCCCAATTGAGCTTTTTGAATCAGTTTATATTAATATATTATAGTGGCTTGCCACTTTTGTCTAAAAAAAAAAATTTCGTAATTGGACTCTGCTTAAGAGCAGTGAAGATGATGCCTATGGGGGATTTCGCTTATAAAAGTATTCATCACACATTTTTTCCATTTTTCCACGTAGATATTCCCCATTGGGAAATCCTTGGAATACCTAAATATGGAACACAACATATTTTACACACGAATAGTTCTCTTCTTGGACTAAAATAGTTGATTCTACAAAATCTATTGTAAATGCCTTTTTCTTCCTAAAGGATTGGTAAAAGCGGTTATTGGCAATTGTAGTCAATTAAGAAGAGTTAAAAATTACCGTATGGAAAAGATTGATTTGGGTCTGGTTATATACAAATGTGGGCAACTCTTTGAATTGTTAGGAATTGGATACTCTAGGCATGGTTACGCTACAGTGAGATTTTTTTGTAAGAGGGTTAAATAGCGGTAGTCAAAACATAAGGCATACATGGAGCCTATATACCAACTGGGTAAAGATAAATTTTATCCACTTCTCTTTCATGCATTAGGCTCATTTTGAATTTTTTTTTTATTTCCTTAAATTTCCCCCACCCTGAAGGATTTTGGTATTTTTTTGCCTTTGTTATATCTGATGGATTTTGAAACATTTGATATTACAAGGCATTCTGGTAAAACTAAATCTTGTTTGTGTTCATGGTCCAACTGTATAAGTCGATAAAGTCTAAATCTCTTCCTTTGCAGTAAGGGAGAGGAAAATCCTAAGTGATGTCAAATCCCTTGCCTATTGCGTTGATTGCCTCTTCCCATGCTTTCTCATTATTTTCCATGATTTTTTATTCAACATTCATTTTCTTCAAATGCCTTTCAAGCTATAACTTGGGAGAACAAAAATAAAATGAAACACGAAACTTGTTTTCTGTGTGGAATCTACTTTCTGGTGATTTTAAAACTGTTTACCGACACGAGACACATTTCCTGTGGTAAGTTCTTCACCTATAAAATCCTATCGGCTAAAAATGGCTTAAATTTTGTAACTTAATTTTGATTTTAATTAATGGATTTTAGTAGAGATGAGGGATATATCGGACGTGGTCTTTTGCTATACTTTTAAGAAGATTTTAGAGGGCTCTCATTGACAGAATTGAGCCCCAGAAAGAAAAAACTATCTCCTTCTGTAGATGATGGAAGAAAATAGAGTAGTCCCATTTCTAACAAAGACATAGGCCATTGTTGACAATTCCTCCACAGACAATGTTGTGTCATGGAGTGCAACAACCTAGTGAAAGATCCCTACGATTTCTCTCTCCATTTTCTCCCTCACTTCTTCAAACACTGCAACTTTTCAAGCTTCGTGTGACAACTCAACACAAATGTGAGTACCCATAACTTTCTCTCATACTTTTATACAATCTCTTATTTTGATTTGGTTGACTATTCTTTTAATGGTAGAGGGATTTCGTAAAGTGTATCTTGATCGATGGGAGTTTGCACACGAATGCTTATGAGATGGAAAAAGCAGTTACTGAATGTTATTCATCAAAGGGGAATTGCTGGGGCTTCAGAAGGATGAGGGAAACATTTCTTTGCAAGTTGTTCAATTGAGGGAGGATCAAGAAAGTATTGATAGAGAGATGGGGGAACTGAAGAGGCGTCTGGATTTGACAGAGCACAGACCTCAGTAGTTTATCTCATTTGTCTATGCAATTGTTGACAGTCCCAGTTTATTTTTTGGGCAACGAGAAATTTACGGCGACCGGAAAAATTCTGATTATCCTGAATTTGAACGTGAGACACAGTCCCGGTCAATGGTTTCTCCTCATAAGATGATAATGTATGACAAGTAAGAAATATTTGAGACCTAGTCAAGGAGATTTAAAATCAAGAAGGGCAAAGGGAAATGAAAATATATGACATGTAAGAAATATGTGAGACCTATTCAAGGAGAATTAAAACCAAAAACCAAAAAGGGTAAATGATATATGATACATAAGAGATATGTTAAATATAGTTGAGACATGAAATAAAGAGTTGGGTTCTTTGCCTTGATAATTTGGGTGCAATGTTTTTCTTGTTCTTGTTGGTGTTTTTCAATTTGAGTCTCTTCAATCTCGGAGCATGGAGTTCAGATGATGCAATGATTGTTTTGTAAGTTGTACAAGTGACAAAGCATTGCTGAAATTTAGAGAGAAAGTAATATTGAAGTAACATTTTATTTTTGAGATTAATGTAAACTTGGATTTGATTAGTTTTTCTTTTTAAAAAGTTAACCATTTATTTTTTACTCTTGATCAATTAAATAAATTGTTTATAATTTTTCTTAATATTTTTTTTTAATTTAAATTCCTTTTTTTTTTGGAATAAACGCTTGACTCAAAGTTATGAACTAGTGAGATAGTAAGTTCACTTCATCTTCGATACACATACTCAACAATAATACTTCAAAAAAATTATAATCATCACATTTTTTTAATATTTAATTAATATTCATTTATTAAGTACATGACTTATTTAATTAATTATTTATCAATTTCTTACAAAATCAAATTAATTCTTCTTCATTAATCAATTAATCAAGTTTCACTAGCTCTATTGCTATTTTTTCTAATTTAAAATCTCCTTTAATGCTCTCATGTGTGAGCATGCCACCTCAACCCACTTCACATGGGTGATGCAAGCTTGAATTTCTCTTATATATTCACCTCATACAACTACCTTTCTCACACGTGAACATGATCTCCTCACACATATGTCATCCTTCTATTTTCTTTCCCAATAACTTACAAATATGATTTCCTTCATCCCATAGCACAAGATCATTAAGGCAAATTGATATTTACACTTTTAAGATAAATATAATCTTTATACTATTATTTTGTTGGTATATTGAACAATCCACATCTCCATACCATAGTTGAAGATTATTTAAGTAAGCAAATCAATCAAAGATTGGATACCATTGAAAATGTCTCCATTCACTCATTTCCTTTCATGCCAGTCTTCCAAAATCTCATTAGCCATTTACTGTGCTTGGGTTAACCTTTCTAAGTTTTTAGTAAACTCCCCTTTCTCATGCAAATTGGTCCATGCTTTCTAACTTCACTTTAATATTTTGCTTGAGTATTTTTTAGCCAAAGATGGTTCCATGGGTTGTTAACCTTTCTAAGGTTTTTGTAACTCCCCTTTCTCATGCAAATTGGCCCATCCTTGGGTACATAGACGCCCATTGGGTTTTTGCAATAAAAATTTAATAATAATATCACGATTTTCTAACTTCACTTTATTTGTTTATATATATATATATATATATATTGTTGATAACAATTATTTAATTGTGTATTGTCATTGATGTTTACACAAGTATACTGCTGTTTACACAAATATCTAAACCTATCCAGGCACAGTCAGTTCATGCGAAACACTCTCAGGCATTGAAGAGGACCAAAGTGATTTTTATTTCTAACCAAGTTCACTCAAGCATTACAGTGTTGGTTAGGCGTTGAAGGATTTTAGTGTTGACCGAGTTAAATAATTAGTGTCAGCCGACTAACAGTAGTTTATATTTTATGGATAATTGGTAATATACAACCGACATACATGAGTTTTATTATTTATTTGGAAGGATATTAAGGATGAATTGACAAGGCCTATCATATATATAAGATCAAGTTTGGATTGAATGTGTGAAAAAAAGTTCTATGTTTTATGAGATGAAGAGTGAAGGCAAAATTAGATGGGATTATGATTAAGGACAGAACACAGAGAACTACAACAGAATATTCGATCAGTGAGGATCAAGTAATTTAATCCAGAACAGAGATCTGAATCAACAAAGATAATTTCTTATCAAAACATGTCAATCCATTGTTACTTTCTAACAATTGTAGCAGTGATCAAAATCTCTTAACAGAGTAGACTTAACAGTCTTTTGTAAATCCTCTCACAAGGTGACATTTCTACATTTAAGTGTTTGAAGACCTCTCACAAGGCCACTCCTTATAGGGTGATTAAATCCTCTAACAGGGTCACACCTAACAGTGTGTTATTGTAACCTTTAACAGGGCTGGCTCCTAATAGGGCTCACTTCAGAAGAGAGAAAAACAATGACTAGTTGCAATTGGTGGTTTTCCCATATTGGGTTTCCATGTTAAATCTTGGTGTTATCTGTGTACATTTCATTTGATTTATTTTTTATGTTTATGCAATTAATTACTAAAGGATAATCGCAGTTAATATCTTAAGATTTTCTATGTTAACCGAGTGACAATAGAATATCTATGTTAACCGAGCAACAGTGAACATCTAAGGGACTTGGATTTATTTTTGTGGTAACTGATTCACCCCTCCCCTCTCAGTTACTCAACTCATTTCCAACAATTGGTATCAAAGATACAAATGCTTACAAGGAAGGTTTCAAGGCCTAAGCTAAAGATCAAAGATGTATTACAGAAGGGAGATCCCGAAGCTTAACAAAGACAATTTTTCTGCATGGAAAGATTTGACGAGGCTACATCTTTCTACCATTGGAGATACTGGTTTTCAATTCTTGTACCATAGGTATGTGGAACCATTGATACCTTTGATTATGGATCAGATGATATCCATGAAGCATCATAACATAATGATGATTGATATATCCTCTGCAGTCAGCTATTCTAAATTTGATGAAGTCAAGGACTGCCCTACTACCTTTGATAGGTGGAACAAACTGCATGATATTCATGGAGGAGATGTCAATGTAAAGAGAGCCAAAGCAGAAAGTCTCTGAGGTCAATTTGATTAGATGAAAATGAAAGGAGAGGACATTACAAAATATAGTGAAAGAATCAAGAAAAGTGTCAGTGCCATCAGAGCTACCGGTGTAGTAATTAAAGAGACAACAATGGTTAGTAAGGTATTCAAAACTTTACTTCCTATCTATGCAATTAGAGTTTCAACTATTCAAGAAATGAGATGCAATAATGGTATAACTCTAGATGGATTGGTTGGAAGACCTACAACCTTTGAGCTGGATAACTTTGACAATTACTCTCCTAATCTTAGCAATCTTGAGTCTACATTCAAAGCTAAATTAAACCTTGGAAAGATAAAAGGAAAATAGATTGACAATGACAGTGATGATGAATCTGATGATGAAGATCTGGAAATCGTTGAAGCATTACTTGCAAGGAGAGATGCAAAAGGAAAAGGATAGTACAAAGGAAGAATACCATTAATTTTATTTTCATGTGATGAAGTTGGTCACATTGCTGCTAAGTGTCCAAACAAGGAAGGAAAAGGTGAGAAAAAGTTCAATAGGTAAAAAGGCAAGAAAGATTTCAAAAGCTACAAAGACAAAGGTAAGAAATATTGTTACATTGCTAAAGATTCTGATAGTGATGAAGATGAAGGTGAAATGGTTTATATTTCTATTAAGGATGAGTCAGATAATGAAGATAATGAAAAGACATCACTATATTATCATATTAGCAAGAATGACACTTGTATAATTGATAGTGGTTGTTCTCACCACATGACTGGTGATAAAACCAAATTTGAACATCTTGAGCACTATGATGGTGGGAGTGTGAGTTTTGGGAATGATGAACCCTGCTATGTGAAAGGTAAAGGTTGTATTTCTTTAACAGAAGGAATCAAATGTGATAATGCTTATTGGGTTGAAGGACTAAGGCACAATATACTAAGTGTGGCACAACTGAATAACATTGGTTTCAAGGTAGAATTCATGAATGGTAAGGCCAAGCTCCTGGGTGGTAAGGGAAACCTAGTTGGAATTGGAAAAAAAACAAAAGGTAATCTATTTTATATTGATCTCAATGAAAGTTCATGTTTTATTGCACGTGTAGAAGAAAACTGGTTATGGCATAAAAGGTTATGTCATGTGAATTTTGATAACCTGGTTAACATAAGAAAGAAAAAAAGAGTAAGAGGAATTTCTATTATGAAGAAACCTGAATTAGCAATATGCAAACAATGTCAAATTTGGAAGATGGGAAAAACTAGCTTCAAGAGCAATAATTACAATACAAAAGAAGTTTTGGAATTGGTACATACTGATTTATGTGGACCAATTGGAACAACAAGTTACACAAGTGAGAAGTATTTCATTCTATTTGTTGATGATCATTCCAAAATGATGACTGTTATGTTTCTCAAGGAAAAATCAGAAGCCTTTCAGAAGTTCAAATGGTACCTAGCTAGAGTTGAAAAAGAAATAGGAAAGAAACTTAAATGCTTAAGATATGACAGAGGAGGAGAATTCATTTCTAATGAATTCAATGAATTCTGCAATGAAAGAGGAATCAAAAGACAAGTATCTACCCCAGGTACTCCACAAAAAAATGGTATAGCAGAAAGAAGGATTAGATCCATTATGGATTGTGCAAGAACCTTGATGATTGAAAAGATTGTTGCTACCAAATACTGGAAGGAATCCATCAACACTGCAATTCACACCTTGAACCGAGTTCAACTGAAGAAAGGTACTGAGAAGACACCTTTTAAATTATGGTATGGCTATAAACCTAATGTTCACTATTTCAAAGTATTTGGAAGTAAATGTTACATCTTGAAGGAAGCAAGAAATGGAAAATTTGTTGTAAAAGGTGATGAAGGTATATTCCTAGGCTACTCCTGTAAAAGCAAAGCATATAAATGTTTGAATCTTTCTACACATAAAGTCATAGAAAGTGTGCATCTAAGGATTGATGAGTTTGCAGAAAGATGTGAAGAAAAAAGTAGTAAAGAGCCTCACGATTACAAAAACTTTGTATATTATGAACCTGATACTATACCTAAGACACAAGAAATGGTGATTGGACAAAATCCTTGTCAACCATTGAATTCATCTACACAAACTCAAATAATTCAAGCTGAGTTGCAACTTGTGCAACCTGAGCTGCTGGTAGAGGAAACTAAGTCGCAGATTGAAGAAACTGAGTCACAGACAGAGGGAACCGAGTCACAGACAGAGGCACCCGAGTCACAGATAGAGTCACCCAATTCTTAGATAGTGAAACCCGAGTATCAGACAAAAGAACAAAACAAAAATTTTGACCATGGTGAACCCAATGGAACAAGCCCATAATCAAGAAGGAAGGGTCCTCTACTTGCTAAATATGTCAGAAGGCATCATGCACCTAAACAAGTAATTGGAGATCAGATAGAAGGTGTAATGACAAGGAATAAAATTAAAGGTACATGTTTGCTTAGAAAAATTGAACCTATTACTATTAAAGATGCATTGAATGATGAAAGCTGGATCAAAGAAATGAATGAAGAAATTGAGAAGATAGAAAAGAAAAAAACCTAGACTCTTGTACCTAGAACAAAAGATAAAAATGTGATTGGTACTAAGTGGGTTTTCAGAAACAAGATAAATGAAAAAGGAGAAGTTTCCAGAAACAAAGAAAGATTAGTATGTAAAGGATATGCTCAAGAAGAGGGTATTGATTATGGAGAATTTTTTTCTCTTGTTGCAAGACTTGAAGTAAACAGAAATCTTCTGGCATATGCTACACACAAAAGATACAAGGTATATCAAATGGATGTAAAATATGCATTCCTGAATGGAATTCTTGAAGAAGTCTATATTGAGCAACCTGAAGGTTTTTTAGATCCTAACAAAAGGAATATGGTTTGAAAATTACACAAAGAATTGTATGGACTGAAGCAAGCTCCTAGATCCTGGTATAAAAGACTGCATGGTTACTTCATAGGCATTGGATTTCAAAGAACTAATGACAATAGTAGCTTGTATATCAAAGAAGGACCTTAGAACAAGATACTATTAGCAGAAATATATTTTGATGATATATTATTTACTGGATATTATGACTTATGCAAAGCATTCTCTAAAGCTATGAGTAAGGAATTTGAAATGTCTATGTTTGATGAAATCAAATTCTTTGTTGGATTACAAGTTTATCAGATGAAGGATGATATCTACATTACCCAGTCTAAATACATCAAAGAGATACTGAAGAAATTTGGGATGGAAGACTCCAAACCAGTTGGAACACCTATGCCTAATGGACATAAGGTGTCTAAGGATGATGATTCAAAGGAATTAAACCAGACTACCTACAGATCCATGATTGGTAAACTTGAATATGTTGTTCACACGAACCTGATATTGCATTAGCAGTTGTTATTGTTGCAAGGTTTTCAGCTAATCCTAGAGAGAATCATTTGATGGCTATCAAAAGGATTCTAAGATATCTTAAGAGTACTGAAGATTATGGATTATGGTATAAGGAAGGAGGAAACCTTGATTTGAAGACTTTTAATGATGTTGATTGGGCTAGAAGTGTTGATGACAAAAAGAGTACAAGTGGTGGAGCATTATTTCTTGGAAAGAGGTTAGTCTCCTGGACAAGCAAGAAATAGAATTGCATTTCTAAATCTACAACAGAAGCATAGTGATAAGGAAAAATTATTGCCTTCATTTTGTATAATTTTAAATACTCTATTCTAGTTTCTGACAAAACATTTGAGAGCCTAGCTAGTCAAAACTTGTGATAAAGTCCAGATAGAACTCATAAACCATGGGTAGATGTTTGTGACATATTTTGCTAATATTATACATATAGTGCAGTATTTCATAAAACCATCAGATTATATGTTCTAATATATGGATTTAATTTTATTAAGCTTGTTGCATGAATATTTCTACATCACAACTAACTTGACAGGAGAGAAAGCGGCTGGAGAGTGGTCGACAACATTCAAGGAAGACTATTGAGGACCAGCTATGGCAGAGTGATCATCACAACACCAGGAAACATGACTGCTACAATGGAGGAGCCATTATTCTAGGATGCGGGGATGTAGTGTTGCTATATTCCCTCTACACTTTATTATGTTGAACTGGTCACCCGAGCTTTATTACCCACACCGCGGGCTGTTGCATTTCCATCTTCTTCTCCGGCATGTTTTCAGCAAGATAGTTTCTTTTCTGTTTTGTAATAAGTATTCAATCCTCTATATATAGGGATTGGACCAATAGTTTGAAGTTAGATAGGAAAGTTAGAGAAAGAAGTTTTTGGAAGAAAACTGTTATATCTTACAACAATCTATTTCAAGTTGCATGTATTATTTTTATGTAATGAGTTTTTGAAATACAATGAAGTAATTCTTGGTTTACGTTCTGTGTTAATAGATTAGTAGAAACCAACCAAGGGGGGCCACTTGGGAGGTGGAATAGGTTAGAATAGAATAGATTTCCTTCCAACATTTCCAACATTTCCAGTATTTCAGATAGAAGTTACAATTTCTTCCTGCAGCATTGTACCTTATGAATGTTCCTGCAGCATCTGCAAGAATAGTTATAATGGATGTTCTAGGTTGAAAGTATAGGTTTAAGTAGAGTTTGAAATTTCTAGCATTCATTTTAGTAAGGAGATAAATGTATTCTTTTCCTACAGCACTAGTGTAGGTTTCTTTTATGCATTTTTACCTTCCTGCAGCATAAGCAGAATGACTCCTTAAGGAACCTAGTGC
>MU226413.1:2119532-2142991 GCA_018584345.1 Thuja plicata
TATATATATATATATATATATATATAACTTTGTGGTCTACCATTAATCACCATTTTATATGTTACATTTTGGTGAACTTGACTTATGACATTTCCATTCTAATTTTGGTGTTAGATCCCCTTTTGCATTTAGATCTACTTTTTATATGGGTAATGGGTCAAAGCCGAGATTTTATTATTATTATTTGTTGATTTAATTATTATTATTTGTTAAGATTAAGTAGATTCAATCCCAAGACATCTCAGATTAGAGGCCCACAAATTTACCATTGTGCTATAGGTTGTTGCCTGCATTTAGATCTACTTTGTATGCATTGTGTTTATAACTATTTTGTTACATTTTATGCATATAGATCTCTAGCTTATACCTTTAATTTGTTGCTTAGATTTCCTTTACATAAATTGCATTGTTTCATTCAATATATTTGCATTGTAAAAAAAGATTAAAAAAAATGCATCATAGATCTAGTTCATTCTTAGATTGCATTACATTGCATTTTGGCCAAACAATACAAAAATATTTCATCTCTAGTTATTGCATTTCATTTTCAATATAATCGTTATCTTTATTTTATTGTTCAATTTCAAGTTTTGTTGAATATTTCCAAGGTGTCCCATTTTATGCATATGATTATAATTTAGTTCTTCCTTCCTATAATGTTTACCGTCCCAAAACTAATCCCAACACTGTGATTCCCACCATTACTTGTAAAGATCTCCCTCTTACCAAATAGTTCTTCAATAAAAATGATGATATTAGTTCTATAGTGTCTCTTCCTTATAAGGATTGTTTGGTGGAAAAAGATGATAACATGACTATTTATCCTAATGATAACCTACTTCTTATGAGTTTCATTGAGATTCCTTCTATAGACGAGGCCTTAATGAGATATATTTTCCTTCTCCTAAACATACCTTAGAATTAGAGGATAACATAATTTATGCTTTTTCTTTTCCTAAGGAATCCTTTGATCTTAATGAACACAATCAATTCAATACCATTCAAAATTCCCCTCAAAACAAATCAGGGATTATTGTACAAAGTTCTATGAAACCAGATTATCATGCAGTACCATACATCTATAAAAATACTCAAGAGGATGCTATCCTTTATGACCTTCTTTTTATAAACCCAAATTTACAACATAACGAGCCTAATCAAATTGACTCTATTCAATCTCCATTTCTTTCTTCACTTTTTTCTCCAATACAAATATGTGGATCATAAAATCTTCAAGATGATGATTGGGGAACCTTAGATTTAACACCAACATTCCATATCAAGAATACGACCCTTGAATTAGAGAATCAAACAACTGCATTTGATAAATGTGTGGATATTCATTGGTTTATTAGTCTTAAAGGTCCAAGAATACTTAGATTTTCACGTGGAAACCAAAATGGGTGAAACCAAAATAACCACCACAAAATATGGAACACATAAAACAAAGTTTTTCACATGGAAATCAAAATGGGTGAAAACCACGGTGGGAATGAGGACCCACAAATAATGTACTCTTCTGAAGTACACCATGTAAGTAGCTTAACCTTGTTAATATTTTACAAAGACACTGTTAGGTGCCACCCAATTATGGGATTTTCCTCTAGCCCTGTTAGGAGATTTACCTTGTTAGGAGTAACTCTATTAGGATATTTCACACTCAATTTACTGAGCCACTCTTTTAGGAGATTTACAAACAAGACCTATTAGGATCTACCTCTAATCACCTAAAATTGGTCAAGCAAACCTATAGCCCCTATTTTCCATTAATTGATCTTAATAAATCTTAAATATTAATTATGAAGCATTTAATCAAATTTTCTTACATAATTTTAATCATGATTTGTTGAATCAAATTCCTAAACCAAAATCCTCAAATCACTTAATTGCTTAAACTATTGAATTTAATTAAAAGTCATGAATCTCTTTTAGTTAAATCAACTCATTCACACATCCTCACACATGTGTGAGCACACTGAAAATCAAATAAAGCAATTAAAATGGAAAATACTAAATTTGTCTCATCCTCCACAAGGTTGACCAATTAGACACACTTCACTTGGATCAAGCACACATGGATTTAGGGAAGTTTCATCTTAAATACTCTTCTTGCTTGAATCCTGACCATCCATCTCTTGGAATTTCCTATAAAAGGGATAGCTCCCTTTTCTCATTGATGTAAGGAAATATTGAGAGTAGAGTTATAATGATATTTTCTCTCTAGGGTTCTTGTGCACTCATAGCTCTTGCTTTAATAGTAGTTTACTTGCATATGCATTTTTAGTTTCATTTCTTAAGATTAATGACATCCTAGTTTCTTTTATCACTTAATGGTCGATGCATTTCTCATATCCTTGGTAGCTTACACTTTCATTTTATATTCCTTCTTCATGATTACTATGCATTTAGCTTCCTAGATCATGCATTTCATTTTTAAATAATTTTGAGAGCAACGTGTGAAAGTATATGCATCTTTCTCATCCTTGCATTGAATCTTCCATTTTAAGGTAGTCAAGTCACTGACTCTCCATGTCTAATTTGATGGGCATTCATGAGAATCACACTCGCTTCAACTAGGAAGCAATAAACCGATTTCAAGGGTGTTCGTACAATGCTTTGATTCTTATTTTGATGCTAACCCCTTTTGATGTAATGGTTTATTGAAGTTTTTGGTTGTAGATTTGATGACACATTTACCACACACATTTTGGCACCCACCGTGGGCCAGAAAATGGATTTTTGTCTCATTCTCATGATTTTGCACATTATTGACAAAACTGCGATCATTGTTGTATTATACTTCATTCAAGCTTGTATGATAATTTACCATTTAGTAATTTGTCATTTGGTGATGTATTTATTGTTGTACAAGTCTACTTTTAAATTGAATTATGGGATTATTAGTTTTGTCGTACAATAGCTTATGCTAACTTGTTTTGTCATATGGTGATGTATGTTTTTTGATACGAATTTCACTATTAGTCTGACCTCTGTGTTTTGTCGTTTGAGGGATAGAGAGTGTTTTTAGGGGTAATGATGAGCTGATTTTGATTTCCTATCCCGTAACATATTTTTTATGAACTTTTTACTCTCTGGTTTTGCAGCTTAAATATTTTTTACAGAACATTTTGACAAAGATTTTCTTGCCAAAGTCTCACTAGCACACCTTTTGAAAAATTACTAAAATTTTTGTGCTTGTAGGATGCTTTGAAAGAAAGAAAAGTTGTGAAACTAATAATTCTTGTATTTGCAGGTCACCTTGTGACTTCATCAATCAAACAGAACATGTGCTTTCTTAGATGATTTCTTAGGCACCTAGTTTAATTAGGGTATTACTTGTTTGGGTTAAATTGGACATTAGGGGATTATGCTCTTCATATTTTTGAAGAATAAAAAAACCCAAACATGTTTGATTGATATTAGGAAAAGAATACTTTCTTTTGGGAAAATTAAGTGTGTTTGGGAGAAACAAAAAGAAATAGGAGAGTATGTTCTTCTCCTCTTTGAGGAAGAATAAAAAATTTTGAGATTTCATTTTCTATCCACTTTATTTCATGTTTACATTTTAGATGGGCCTGCCAGTTGAGGAAAAAATATCCTGGGAATGACTCATGTGAGAATGAGGTGTAAACCACACCACTCCAACTCATGTTAAAAAAAATTACTCTTTAAGGCCAAAGCCTCATGAGTCAGATGTGTTTGAGCTTATACATGGCTCACGTATAACACAGAGTAGGACCTCACAGTATCAATCATGTTTATGTGACTTCTTGTGCTAAGAAACCTTTTGGGGTTAGCATCCTCAATCGCGCTTGTGCAGACATAAGGGATACAACCGATTTGAGACCCTTACTAGAATCCATAGAGTAGAAGCCACCCAGTTCACCTCCAAAAGTGGATAATCCAAGTGCAAGGGAGATAGTAACTCCCCCAAGATACTCATCATATGATCCCCCCATTAGCATTTGGAGTTGCTAAGATGACATCATGATTGGAGCCATTGCGTGCTTGGTGACGACCATATTCTGATTAGCTATTGGTTGTGTAATTGAGTCAACGAGCACAAATTTTTCTTACTAATCCAAATTGACTCTAGGGATAATAAGTGCTTGATTTTCATTCCTTTGTTCTTGATGTGATTTAATCACTTTAAAATAACACCAAAATGACATGAACACTTTCAGATATTGACATTTTCACCTCAAGCTTGCGTGAATTTGGTCCAAATTTCACTCAAAACAAGTGGCAAACTGTCTCTACTATACATTGTCATTTTCACTGACTAAAATTGTCATATGAAAAAACACTGTAACAACAAAAAATCATCTAGGAACCTGAGAATTATTGTATGGGGATCCAGGAATTGTCATATGAGCTTACATAAAAAACTAGTTAGTTACCTTGATCTTTTGTATATGTAGTTTCTGTCCGCGTGGCTGAAATCAATCACAGTACCCTATCACAAAAATACTTGTTAGTTCTTAAAATAGTTGGCCCAACTCATCATCATCTCTCATCCTAGTTTCTGGAATGATCTTACTTACCATATGCTATTCTATTAATAGTCAATCATAGTCAGGTAGATCACAAGTATCGTCCATCATACATTCAGGTCTCAAAAAATGATACCTTGTACCAAGCTCAAAAATATTTCATCAACACATCTCTTACCAAGATATAGTACACGTGATCATTCATATACCTTTGAAATTGATCTATTAGTCTAGTCATCATGAAATCTTGACTACAATTATCTTTCATGGTACAAACTAGAAGCCAACAACAAAAATCCAATCTCGATTAAAAGGTAAAAGTTATTAACAATTCTACTCTAGGACCCTCATGCTATAAAAAAATAAGATCTTCTCAAAAAACCCCAAATCAAGACACACCGACAATATATCAATCACTACCTTTGTTCCAAACATCAAGCTCCTAGCATCAATCAAATCAAAATACATCAATAATGTCAGCTTACGACTAGGGATCTGGCCAAGAACGACAGAGTCACCACACGAGTGTTTCCTCATCAATTGAGGAACCTACTGAAGAAGAAATCCAAAGATGTCAACAAGAAAAACACTTTCAAAATATGACACAAATCCTTATGCAGATGGAAAAGGATAGATAATTTATGCACTTAGCATCTACATGTGTTAAAACTTACTCACGACTTTGACATCAAAGGACTTATACAACAAGAGGAAGAGTCTCCCATCACTATTCTCAATTGAAAATTGCAAGATATGAGATGTGAACTTAGAGAGTTGAGGAAAGTGAGAGAACAAACCTCTAACAAATACTTTTTGGAATCTATATGTCCCTTTCCATTTTCTAAAGACTTACACATGCCTCCGTTTCCTGCTTAGGTTGAAATTCCAAAATATGAAAAATACAATGGGGAAGGTGATCCTAAAGATCACGTGAGGGTATTTTTTCCTCTTAGCACAGAGTTTATGCATGAGAGGACATATTTGATGGGGTTATTTCCATGAATCCTCAATGACTATGCATTAGAATAGTTCACAAAACTATTGCTTGGTATTTAAACATTTGATGAGCTTGTCCAAAATTTCATCCAACACTATTCCTACAACATATTACATACGGTCACTATGCTAAATCTATGCAATACTAAACAACACAATGGTGAACGTTTTGTCAAATTACTCCAAAGTTGGAGGAAGATATTCACAATATATCCTCGACATATGCTAGAAACTAAGAAGATTGACATATTCTTCAATGATTTGGCACCTGAAATGAACTACACAATTCGTATGCAAAAACATACTTCCATTAGTGAGTTTGTGGAAAGCGTTATCCACATCGAGGAGGTTCTTGTGAATAAAGGTGAACTCACCTTATATAAAGACACTAAACCCTCCAACAATCCTAATAATAACAATGACAAAGACAAACAAGTATTGGAAAAAAATAAGAATATGGTAAAAGACAGAGTCGTTGGCTCACCTGAGTTCAAACCCAAAGAGCCAGTGTTCAATCTATCTAGAAGTATTCAATCCGCTAAGAAAAATATGAATATTACGACACCACTCAATAATAATTTGGACGCACAAAAAGACAAAGCACCCTGGATACCGAAACCCAAGTAAAATTTCACTCCTCTTGGAGAACCTCTTGAAACTGCATTAAAATATATGGTGGCTCACAAGATCATCATGACACCAGACTCAAAACCTTGGGAAACTGTAGTTAAACCTAAATGGTGGAACAAAAATCACTTCTGCAAATATCATAAAAAAGGGACACTTGACTAACAAATGCATGAAATTGAAACATGTCATCCAAGACCTCATTGATAATGAGATTATTATAGTTGATGGACATCAACCAAACAATAATCACAAAAACTTTAAGAAACCCTTACCCTCATATGAACAAGGAGAGTCCTCAAAAAACCAAGGAGATAAAGTGAATTAAACCTATCCCAATGATTACAATGTGATTCACATGCTTGAACCATCTAACCACTGAGTTAATGTGATTATCATTAAAGACAAAAAGGAGCCCGAATCTACTAATGCACTAATGAGGAATCAAGCTAAAGTTACTCTTAAGGGAGTGGCTTCATCATCAAAACAAACTACAACATCAAAACCCTTTACGTCAAAACAAATAGTCACATCAATCCAAGCTACAAATTATAATTTGGTTGACCAATTACAAAGTGTTAGTAATAACTAAGAGGGGGGGGGGGTGAATCAGTGGCCTCAAAAATTAATCCTTAAATCAACCCTTAAATATTATAACCAAAAATTATGTCTCAAGTTATCTTCTATCCTACAAGATGAATGCCATGAAATACTTATATCAATCTACTGCTTGTCAGATTGCTTTTTTAAACCTTCTTCTGTATGTTTACCGATAAGTAGTCATCTATTTACCAAAACACAGTAAATATGCAGAGTATACCGATCAATCCAGAATCAACTATGTAAGATACAAAAAAATAAAGAAATGAATCATACACACATAACACATGGAATTTTAACATGAAAACCCTGTTAAGGGAAAAAACCACTAGGACCGGTACCCCAAATTTTCACTCTTCTAAAGTGAGCCCTATTAAGAGCCAACCCTGTTAAAGGTTACAAACACACTATTAGGTGTGACCTTATTAGAGGATTTAGAAATAGTTTGTCAACTAGTATCGGGCATCTAATGCTACCATCCTTGATCAAACACTCACTTGGCCTGTCAATAGGTATCGGGCATATCCAATGCTACTTTTGTGATCAAACTTTTTGATACTCCTTGGGATGTTTCTCAATTGTAAAAGACTTTTAAGTCCTTCTTGGTTAAGAGGATTATATGCTTCAATGGTTAAACTAAAACACTAATGGTCTGTTCATACATACAACTCAATTGAAAATTTTCAGATCTATTGTAGGTCCATTACTTCACTGATCAATATAATCAAATATATACTTTTTCTCCACACTTGTTTTTCTTTGTGATGCTTGTCTCATTGTTCGTCGGTGTCTCCAGAATCTAGCTCTTCCTTTAGCTTGTTGATCAGGACTGAATTGAAGACTTTCTTCTCCTTCAGATTTCCTTTAGCATCTTTCCTCTTCTCCTGTTCACCCCACATACACAATTCGTAATGAATTGAGTTTGTCTCTTATAGAAATGATTTCCTCTTTTCTTGGCTTTCTTGATCTTGGTGTGTTCAACATGTTGGAAGTACAAGAATGGGAAAGCAAGATACTGAGGGGGGGGGGGGGGAAANGCTTTCTTGATCTTGGTGTGTTCAACATGTTGGAAGTACAAGAATGGGAAAGCAAGATACTGAGGGGGGGGGGGGTGAAACAGATCTTAAAACTTAGCCACTTAAAACAAATTGATTCACATTCATACATATATGAATTTAACCTAACATCAGATAGTAACAATAACATCAAATATGTAACTCATAACACAAAACTTGGTAACCCAGAAACCCAAATAGGTAAAATTTGGGTGGGGATGACACCCATAAAATCTTCACTACTGCAGCAATAAAGTGTGCCTGTTAGGGCTACAAGAGTTTGATTGCAACATGCAATCTACCTGGTTAAAGGTCTATTCTGTTAAGAACTAAAGATCATTACAATCTACCTTGTTAAAGGATTTGAAATTATAGTAAAGTAAGCACTCGGCTAAGAGATTTGAAACGATCTGCTAGAACCACTTTGTTAAGAGATTTAACATGATACACCTATTAGAATGTTCCAAGTAGTGATCCTTCATTATGCACTTAGATTCTGATGACGAATATGCTCTTTCCAATACCTTCTATGATCTCTCAATCTGATATGTCTTTACTTTGCTTATCACTGCTCTGTCATTCTACTTGATCTAGGATTCTTCTCAAAATGACTTACTGTTCATCTCTCATGAACACACAACCCTTATCTGTATGTCTCTTGCCCTTACACACTCTCTTTTTTAGGGTTAGAAGCCATCTTATTATATCTTTTTGGATCTGACAACGAGATCTAGATCAACAATCAAGATCTATTGTTTATGCCTCCAATGCATACTGATTTCCTGATTGGCTCCATGCCATGCATAGTATAAAACAATTAAACGCAAAATTAACTCAGTAGAAAAATATTAAATGTGTACAAATGTCATCCCAAATATCATACAAGTCAGCCTAAACCATTTACATCAAAGTTTTAATTAATCCTGACATGTATGCAAAAACAGTTCTTCTCAGCACTAAATATCTTTGACACTTGACACTTAATATTCTACTCGGCTCAGCATGATGTAACTCGACAACCTCAAACTTGCTCGACAATGTTGCTCGGCCTTGAATGTTTAGCTCGGCCATAGTGATTAACCAACTAAAACTGCATAAGTAAATGACTAAGTGTGGGTCACTAATCATCAACAGAATTTAGAGATTACCAATCTCCCCCTTTGATATTAGTGGCAAAAACACACTTATCATTACAATTCATTTCATCCAAAATATTTCCCAAGTACATACTATACTCCCCCTAGGAATGTACATCATACTACATACAAAACTTTACATAGTATACATGCCTTAAAAAATATATACATGGATACCTGTACTAATCTCTTTATGTTGTATCCTTGTCAGTCCTGGCAGATTCCCTCTTGTTTTTGTCACTGATTGCTGGCGGGGTCAAGTTATACTTGTCCAAAAATTGTTTATGAAGTTGTAAGGTAGACTCAAATGCAGAGTTCCAACTGTCCTTGACAAACTTCATAACATCTATTTTCACTTCTAGCTTGGCAGCTAGACTTACTAAAATTTCTGCAGTGGAGAGATGAGAATCTCTCTTAATCAATTTGTTTGTAGATGAAATTTCTTTCTGAATGACCTCCAGATGAGGTATCAGACTTTTCTAAATAGTAATAAAATTGGTCCTAATCTGACCATCTTCAGCCATGAGCTCAGCTATCCTCCTTTGTGCATAAGTCAACCTATTAAAATGTAAGGAGCTAGTGCTAGCATCCATACTCGGTGAACTTCAAGTTGACTTTAGGTCAAGTTGCAATTTATCTAAAGCCTGTAGATTATCCTTTGTGAAGAATTCAACATCAGATAACCTCTTATACAAAGAATAAACATTTTTTGCAACTCCTAAAATTTCTACCAGAGAAGTAAGTTCAACCTGTTTTACTACAATCTCTCATGAGATTTTTGCTAGTACCTTATTCTCAAATTTCCTCTTGGACCATTGCAACAGTTTCTCATTGACTTCAACATTATCATCATTTACCTTTTGCACAATGTGAACTAATTTTTCAAGAATAGGGGCTTGAGGGTTTTCATCTTCCATTTCAAAAGCCTTTACAAATATGTCTTTGATATCATGTAACACTTTCTTTGCTTATGCTCCTTTTTCAGTTCCTCCCATCTTTTCTTCCTCTTAACTAACTCCTAAAGAGTCTTAATCTGTTCATAAGAAAAAACATTGGGATCCCATGGTGGAATCACAATAACTTCATCTAATGTGACATCTAGAATTAGATACTTCTTCCTCATAACTTTCCTCCTCTTGAATTCAAGTGAACTACTTCTCGGCTTTGTTTCTACAATACCTTTTCCAGATTTAGTAGTTGACACCATTGCATGTTTTAGTTCAATCAAAATTTCCTGTTGATCAGGCATACTTCTTGTCTTAGTTCCAATGGGAGTTGATGATGTAGAGTGTGGTAGATCAACCAACACTTTCATTGCCTCTTGTTCTTTAGGCTCACTGTTAGTATCTATTATCTCCTCACTACTATCTAGAACTGATTTTACAACCTCTAAAATAGGTGAATGCTGTACAATTACCTCTTGTTCAATTGTTTTCTCCTTTTCTTCTTCTTCTTGAGCATCCTTATCCTCAGATTCCTCTTGAGTTCTCTCTTCTTCTTCCTCTGTACTCTTCTCTTCTTCAACCTTAGTTGCCTTGAAAGGTGATTCAATAGTTGAGTCCCTCGGCTCATCTTGACCCTCGACATCTATATTGCTAGAGTCATCAATTGTCACATCAATTAGACTGTCAATAGTCAAATCAAAAGTGTTAACTATCTCTATTTGTCCTTGTGCTTCTGTTCTATTCTTCTCAGGCTTAGTAGAAATGTGAACTATTGATTTCTATGGTACATGGGTGGATTCAGTTTCTTTAGCCTTTGACTCAGATGTTCCTTCATTAGTTTTCTTATCTTTTGGAGCAATCAATCCAAAAATTTCCTTCCAAATTCTAGTACTCTAATGCACTATCCCTTCAATATCATTCTTCAAAATAGCATAACCTCTCTGTTTAGGTATGAATTTATTCTTATACTCTTCAAAAAAGTTTTCTCTCTGTTTCTTGGTTAGCTCAGGAATGACTTGAACTAAAGTGCCTTCTCTTATTTGTCTCTAAGTTGTGAGTGTAAATTCCCACTTGCTAGATAGAAATTCATACAACTCGCTCGACACATTGTTTCCTATTTCTATAGGTGTTAAATTAAAATTACACATCATGTCTAGGAGAGCTTCCTGAACCTTATGTTTATCTTCTACCTTTAATGTTTCATACTTGATAAACTTAAAACTAGATAACCCTGCAAAATTTCTCAAGTTTTCACATACCTCATTAATATCTATGGGTCTCTTGAATGGTGCTGTAGGTATGTTTTTGGGTTCATCAGTTTCTATCTTGTCTTCATCACTTTCTGGATCCAAATGTAGTTTCCTTGTTGGTTTCTTAACTTGTAGGCTCGGCACAGCCTTTGTTGCAAATTTTGTCTTTGATCCAGAATTACTTTCTCCAATCTTCTTTGCATATACTTTTGTTTTCTCTAATGGTGATGTAGCAAAAGATTCCCTTGTCCTTGGATGATTGGAAATGAGAGGGGTAACTCTAGGCTTTGATTTACTTGGTTTTGTTACCTTTGCTACTACTGGCCTCTTCCCTTTTGCCTTGACAGTAATCTCTTTTTCAGATTCACTGACTTCTACTTCTTGTTCCTCGAATACATCTTCTCTTTGTCTAGTATAAATTTCTAGAGGTGCATCCTCTATCTCTTCATCACTTGGCAAGCCAACCATATTTTTCAAAATTTTCACAATCTTTTTCCTCTTTCTTTCCATGGTTCCTACCTTAAGATTCATCGAAATCTTTTCCTTTGCTTCATCATAATTTCTGAATCTTTTAGCTTTAGTATCAATCTCCTCTGCTAGGAGTGCTATGATAGCTGCTGATGCTTCATCAATATTAACTTCATAGGGAAATGGCTCCAACCATGATACCCTAGGTGTCATAGCCTGAATATAGGTGTAATCTGTATCAACTAAGAAACATATCTCTTCATAGTGCTTGTCCACAAGTGAATTGGGAATTTTGGTCCTCAACCTCATTCTTTTTTTGAATTCCACAAAATAACTTCCCATAATACCATTGAAATTATTGCCTAATTGCTGAATACATTCACTAATATGTAAAGTGATGGGTCTGTCTTTCTTCTAGACAATATTTCCTAGTGTAGGAAATGACTTCTGTACATAGAAGAATATACACATTAACAAAGAGCCAAAATTACATGATGAGCTTTTAGATTTCCTGATTGATAGTAAGTTCTCAGCTAGTTGTGTTAATTGCAGCTTGGCAAGGTCGTAGGTGTGATTATTTTTGACTATCTTCCATGCCTGGTCCATGGCTGTACAGGGAACACTATCCAGTCGGCTCGACTGATAGAAATTGTGAGCAATCACTCTCACTCCAAAGTCAAGTTCTAAGTCTTTAATTGTAGAGATAGTCATTCCTCTATTATTCCAAACAGCTCTAGTGTTAGCTACTATCTCTTCTTTACTTTGATCTCTCATAGTTCGCTTACCACTGATAATAGGATACCTAGTAACTCTATGAATAATATCTTTTGTGATCTTTACTGGTCCATTGTCCAGCCACATATGCATATTATGAACTTGGCTTAGGACAAACTAAATCCATTCATCCTTGAATTCTGTCAGAAAATCTAGGGCATGAGTTAACCCTTTGTTGGATAAATGTTTGAATTCATCTTTCAGAATTCCATTTTCACACAACTTTTCATAAGATTTTCTCAAATTTATATCACCCACTTTGCCAATTTTAACCATGTAACAAGATCTAACATCATGAATCATAAGTACATTTGGTGGGATCAATGAGAGGGCTCTATTTAGATCACTTAAGATTGCACTTTTGTGGATGACATGAAAGTTTGGTGGTGCGTGTGCATCACTCCTTACTAGCTTAATTTGATTCAAATCCTCCTCCATTCCCTTGGCTAGTGTGGAAGAACTTGCAGCCATAATCTCTTGAATTTAGGGTTCAAAATTGAAGAACATAGTACCTCGGCAAGAAATCACTTTGTACTATTAAAATTAGGGTTGTCGACGGTACACTGACAAAATTATCAAAAAAAACTTTGCTAAGATCAAATCTGCAACTTCTTTGATCGCTCTGTGAATGCTGAAAATTGCAAGGTAAAAGTAATAGACTGTTCGTCCTTATATAGAATCGAAAGGTTAAGATAGGTAAGAATTAAATATTTTTCTCGTTAGGTTAGTGCAAGCCAGTTGTCATTGGATGACTAACACAACTTTCATACCACTCGGCTTACCATACTTGGCCATCACAATTTACTTAGCCAACCAACTCAGCACCTATAGTGCAGATAGATCTTCTTAGCACTTGTCATAAACCTTTCCTGGTACATCTTAACATATACAGATATGGACTTTGGCAAATTTACTTATTAGGAACTGATGTAATATTTGAAATTTAAATGCAGTTCCTTACATACCTCTATTTCTCAGTTGGAGATGGTGTGATCACATGATCCATTTGATTGGGTGACCTCGGCTTCAGTGGATTCACTACTGTTCAGCTCTGTTTTCCTTACCCATGTCTGGTTCCTCTGTGCTCTTATTTCTTCAACAGTAGGAGCATGAAATCTTGTCCTACACTCTCTCTTAGTGTGACCTATCTTCAAACAAATAAAAAAGACTAAGTTTCCATTCATCAAACTCTTAGATTTCCCTCTGACATGTGTCTTTAAGAAATCTTCAGGTGCATGTCCATATTCTTCACAGTAATGACAACTCTGTCTTGTATTATAATTCCAATTATAAGTGTTTCCTCTCTTAGAATCCTTTGTTTGTGTCTTTGATTTCCATTGCTATTTAGCATTGGATCTACAGTCTTCTGCCTTATGACCATGTTTCTGACACTTGTAACAATAACCATTAAATCTTGGTTTGGGGGTGCATCACTTGCTTTAGTCCAACATTCATGTGCCTTATGTCCAAATTTCTTGCAATTAAAATAGTAACCATTAAACTTAGGTTTAGGATTGGAATTACCTTTCTTGCTTCGGTAAATGTTTTCTGTATGACCTAGTTTTCCACAGTGGTGGAAAACAGGCTTGTTGTGCTTTGTCTTTGCATTCCTCCTTTCACCATTCCTAGATGATTCTCCTTTCTCAGCAGATATCTTTGGTTGAGTGTGACGTAATCCAAAAGAATTCTTTGACCTTCTTGATGCTTCCATCAGATTCTCAAAATGATTCAAAGCTTCATTAGGTTTGTTCAACCTTTCATTAAGTTCCTTCTCAGATCTTAGATCATCTTTCAATTGATTGTTCTCAAATCTCAAATTTATCATTTCCATATCTTTCCTACTAATCTCTTGATTTGCAAGTAGCAGTTGATTTTCCATTTCAACCTGATTGACTATCATCATTTTCACATGATGTGTCCTTTCATCAAGTCTGACAGTTATCATTATTTTGTCTTCTTCTACCATAGCTTTGTCATCTTCAGCTTTCTTCTTTTGTTCCACTACTTCACATAGTCTCACTATCTGCATTTATTGTTCTCTTTTTAAGTTTCTAACTTCTTCACATAGTGCATTGTTCTTTTCCAGTAGATCTGCAATTGCTGCATTGCTCTTAGTAGAATCTCCATTGTGAAATAGATTTGCAGTGTCATCTTCCTAATAATGAGTTTCATTCATTTGTTTGGCCAAATCTTTCCTAGCTGTCAATGATTTCTTCAATTCCTATCTTTCTATCTCAAGCTGATGTAATGCTAGCTGAATCTCGATTTTCTGATTCTCAATGACTTTACCCAACTTGTAAACCTCCATCTCAAGATCTGTGCCCACAAGTTGATTAAAAGATTTTGTAGGTAAACTATGCTCTGATACCAATTGTTGGAAGTACAAGAATGGGAAAGCAAGATACTAAGAGGGGGGGGGGGGGAATCAGATGTTAAAAANTAAAAGATTTTGTAGGTAAACTATGCTCTGATACCAATTGTTGGAAGTACAAGAATGGGAAAGCAAGATACTAAGAGGGGGGGGGGGTGAATCAGATGTTAAAAATTAACCACTTAAAACAAATTGATTCACATTCATACATATATGAATTTAACCTAACATCAGATAACATCTATAACATCAAATATGTAACTCATAACACAAATCTTGGTAACCCAGAAACCCAAATAGGTAAAACTGGGGTTGGGATGACACCCAAAAAATCTTCACTACTATAGCAATAAAGTGTGCCTGTTAGGGCTACACAAGTTTGATTGCAACATGCAATATACCTGGTTAAAGGTCTGTTCTGTTAAGAACTAAAGATCATTACAATCTACCTTGTTAAAGGATTTCAACTTATAGTAAAGTAAGCACTCAGCTAAGAGATTTGAAATGGTCTACTAAAACCACTCTATTAAGAGATTTAACCTGATACACCTATTAGAATGTTCCAAGTAGTGATCCTTCATTATGCACTCAGATGCTGATGATGGATCTGCTCTTTCCAATACCTTCTATGATCTCTTAATCTAACATGTCTTTACTCTGCTTATCACTACTTTGTCATTCTACTTGATCTAGGCTT
Organism: Thuja plicata; assembly: GCA_018584345.1. Classification (NCBI taxonomy): domain Eukaryota; kingdom Viridiplantae; phylum Streptophyta; class Pinopsida; order Cupressales; family Cupressaceae; genus Thuja; species Thuja plicata. The sequence goes on from MU226413.1 coordinate 2,134,944, forward strand.
CTTCTCAAAATGACTTACTGTTCATCTCTCATGAACATAAAACCCTTCTCTGTATGTCTCTTGCTCTCACACACTCTTTTTTTTAGGGTTAGAAGCCATCATATTATATCTTTTCAAATCTGGTAGTGAGATCTAGATCAACGATCAAGATATATTGTTTATGCCTCCAATGCATATTGATTTCTTGATTGGCTCGGTGCCATGCATAGTATAAAATAATTAAATGTGAAATTAACTTAGTAGACAAATATTAAATGTGTACAAATGTCAGCCCAAATCTCATACAAGTCGGCCTAAACCATTTACATCAAAGTTTTAATTAATCCTGACATGTATGCAAAAACTGTTCTGCTCAGCACTAAACATCTCTGACGCTCAACACTTAATATTCTACTCGGCTTGGCATGATGTAACTCAACAACCTCAAACTTGCTTGGCAATGTTGCTCAGCCTTGAATGTTTAGCTCGGCCACAGTGATTAACCAACTAAAACTGCCTAAGTAAATGAATAAGTGTGGGTCACTAATCATCAACAAAACTTAGAGATTAACACAACAATCTTTGCCAATAGATTCAAAACAAATCTCCAGTTTGATCTCGTAGAGATCTTCTTGCCAACTAGAAAAAATAGCTTTAAATCAATTACTTATCTCTGGCTTTATCTGGATGACTAAACCAATGATAAGTATCTGTTAACTCTATATTTAGCTTCTTAACAGCTAAGCATTTTGTTATTTTCTGAACTCTCTATTCTATTGGTCAACACTTCAGTTAGTCATCGGTGACAACTGAATGTTTAGTCAATGTGACTTCAGTTTTCATCGGGATCTCCATCCTTGTCTTTTCCATCGGGTAACACTGGAATTATTTCCTTTAGGTTACTCTGTGTTTTTCTTGTTGGGAAACTCTGTAACTCTGCTCATCGGTAATGCTGTGCATGTCCTCGTCGGGCAACACTGTAACTCTATTCTTTTACTCTGACCGTCGGGTGCACTCCATTAGTGTATGTAGTCACTTAGTGAATACTTGACTTATATGCATTACTGATAGCATAGCTTTTGATTCATCAGTTCTTTGAAGTCTTTGGCAGTATTAAAATGACCATATAGATTATATCAAGTTGACATATATGACAATACAATACATTAACTATTTTAATGCCTTGCATGATCATCAACTTAACTGTTAGAATAGTCCCAAAGGATAACTGAGAGGGGGGGGTGAATCAGTTATCAGTAACTTTAATTATTTTCTCTTATTAACTTTCGAATATAATAAGGTAAATGCTCATTCAGATAACACAGTACACAAAACACAATTTGATTATGGGAAAACTAAATGGTAAAAACCCCGGTGGGAATTAGCACCCACAATGAACTATACTTGTTTATAGTAATCCCTATTAGAAGATCTTACAACCCTGTTAGGAGTTGTTCTTTACAAAACAATAAGTATAGTGACCTAGTTAAGGGTCTGACCCTGTTAGGAGTCTTTTACAAATAACCCTATTAGGGGTGAGGACTCACTGTCCAAAAGCTCACTGCTTCAATGGTGAAGGCTACAACCTTCTGTAGAACAGATCTGCACTATATCTGATGATGAACTATAGAGTAGACTTGCTGTCTTGATCGATTCCAATGTATTGTAATATTCTACTGCTTCTTCACATAGAATCTTGATGAATGAACTATTGGCAAGTTGACTTCCTGAGGATGCATGAATCATTTTGTGTTGTCATCATGGCAACAAAGTCATGTTTAGTTTCTATCATGAAAGACAAAATGAGTAAGTATGGAAAACAGGGCAAACAGAGATACTCAGCGATCAACACATCAGTGCACATGAAAGAGATTGAGTCAGCATATGCGTGTTTAGATATATGTTGTATGACACATGTACATGCTACATCTATACATGCATAGTATAGAACAATAGTATGGCAAAGTTACAGGCAGATCAATAGACCAGCAGTCTAGAAGACAGAGCATGGAAGCTGACTAGTGTTTTGATCAACGTGAATCATATTGTAATGTAATGGCCAAGCACCTTTGGTTATATGTTTGTAATTATGTAATTAATATTGTAGTAAACACGCTTGAGCTGACTTGTTCAGAAGCATTGTATATTTTGTTTTAGGGTCGACTAGTGTTTTGTTTTGGGTCGCGCCTATTCGGATATGAACATATAAGTATGTAATGTAAAGTTATGTTACAAGCATCGATGATTATGTAAGAGGAAGATATTGAAGAGAAGAAAGATGAAGTCAGTATATGATATAGCTCTTTAAGAGATTAAGAGCATTCACGCATACACAAAACTGATCAGATAGCAATGTCATCACAACAGTTCATTTTGATATAGTGTATATCATCTTTTAGAAGGTTGCAGCCTTCATCCTATTGGGAAGTGAGCCTAGGTAGTGAGCCATATACCTTTAACAGGGTTTTGTAAAAGACTCCTATTAGGGTTAGACCTTTAACCAGGTCATTGTACTCATACTGTAAAGACTGCTTCTAACAGGGCAAAGGAACTTTAACAAGTTCATTATACCTAATACAATATTTGTGGGTACTAATTCCCACCGGGGTTTTCCTCTGATCAAGGTTTCCCTGTAATCATATCATGTGTTATGAGTTCTTATGTTAAGCTTCATTCAATGTATGTTTGATATATGTTTAAGTTGCTGAAAAGTAATTAATAGACAAACACTGATTCAACACCCCCTCTCAGTGTTTCTAACAATTGGTATCAGAGCTCTGGTCCTTACCAAATAAGTTTAACCACTTGAGGAGATCATGGACTTAGCAGAAGAAAAAAATTTGAAAAATAATCTTGAAGCAGCTCTTGAAGATCTTGATAGATCTGAAAAAGAAAATGAAGAACTTAGACTGAAAGTTGATGGCTCACAAATGCTTATCAAGAAATTAAGAAAATATTTGAAAGATTGTTCTACAAGTGATTTAGGGAAAATGATAAAAAATCTCAATGAAGAAAATATGTCTCTGAAAGATAAAGTTGAAAATCTGGATGAACAACTCACAGACAGCCAAATTGCTATTGAAGAAAAGATCAAAGAAAGCAAACAACTAGATGATGAACTCTTCAAAGCAAACATGAAAGTCCTGGAATTGGAAAACATAAAGAAGAAGTTGGAATCTGAATTAACAGAAGAAAATGATAAGATTGATAAACTCCACACAAGTTCTGATTCACTTCAATCTCAGCTCAATGCACAAAAGAAAAAAGGCGACACTAGTGGTCTTGGATTTAGTGTAGCACAAATTGAAGTCAATTCATTGCAAGAAAGAAAGAAACCTCATGAAGCATCTTCAGAACCAAAGAAAGTTGAAAATGTTGAAGAGATTAAAATAGATCCACCTAAAGGGGAAATCAAGCAAGTTAATAGAACTTGTTATGCATGTAACAAACATGGTCATTTGGAAAGAGATTGCAAAGAGGTAAGACCTTTCAATGGTTATCGTTTCTCCTGTAATAATTTTGGTCATAGGGATATACATTGCAAAAAAAATCAAAGAAATCAGTCACAACAAAATCAAAGAAGAATGAATCAAAACAATTAGAGAAATCAACCTCAAAGGAATTTGTAGAACACTACATGTCAGATATGTAACTACAATGGACACACAACAAAGCAAGGCAACATGATGAACAAGAGAATCAAACCTCCTATCATTTTTCACACATGTGGAAAGGCTCGACACATCTCAAGGTTTTGTAGATCCAGAACTCAAAAGCAAGAGGATCCTAAGAAATCACTATTTGAAGAAAAATGAGAAGTCAAGTTTGTTCAAGAAAATGAAGATTCAAGAAAAATTTGGGTTGAAGTAAAGAAGGAAAATGATGTTGACAAAGTAATTGATGCATCCACAGTGGACGTACCCTCTACTTTTGCTTGAATAGACCTTCTTGGTCTTAGGGGGAGCTATTCTAGCTCAGGACCCCTGCGCGGTTGGTATACTCACCTCTAAGTATGCGCCTATGAATTCATAGTTATAAGAACATAATATTGCTATATGCATTCACGCATTGTCTAAAATACATCAGGATCAAAGTTTCAAAATCTCTAAGAAATTTGCATATGGTTGCAAACATTAAATGCAGCAGATTTTATAAAAGAAAGTAAGTATTTGATCTTCTTCACACTTGCATTCAAGATCACAGAATTTGGAGAGAATTAGAGAACTAGGTATCAAGGCACAGAAGCATAACAGATTTGGAAGTTAAGAAAATGGATAAGAAGTTTGGAATGGAACCTTAGCAGTCGCGCCATTTCAAAATTTTGTGAAACCCTACTTAATAAAGTTCCAAGTAAGTATGGTGACTCCAATAGCATTTGATATTGTAGAAAGGAAGAGATTTGTATTCAAGAAACATCCATTCAAATCCATACTAGATGATGTGGAAGGGGATTTCTCCAAAACCCTGCTAGGTGTTGTTCACTAGGAAGATATCCGCGCATGCATCTACTGTAACAAGGAAACAGTAGGAGATATTAGCATAGCCACTCATATGGGATCTATGATGAAACCTGATTACACATTCAAGGATGAGTTCACGCACTTGATTGATAACCCTATTTTTTAATACTCAAATGTGCATGAGTTTGATGAGCCAGAATGGGTGAAGATTTTTCTAAGAAGAATACATGATGATCTTTATTGGATTGGTGATGTCCCTGTGTGCATCACTATAGACCTAATCCATGAATTCACTAGACTTCCCAAGACTGGACTAGTTTTTCCCACTGGAAATGATGTCAAGAAGAAAATTGAACAAGTTTGTCTATCTAGAAGTGACAAGCACGGAATGACAGTTGATCCTATCAAAGAAGATGACATAAAACTTTTAACAATGATACTTGGGTATAAGTTTCAGCAAGCAAGCAGGTTGAATAGTGTCTCTGCAGTAACAGTCCTATCAGCTATTAGAATGGTGAAGGATAACACTCAATACAAATTATATGAGATCTTGCGCGGTCAATTGATTGAAAACATTTGAATCATCAAGCATGATAGGAGAAAGACATTCAGGTTTGGATCCTTAATCATCTACTTGTAATTCCATATAGTTGGAAAGGTTGCAAACCTTTATCTAGACAAGAGCAAACCCACAATGTCTTAGATTTCACTTAAGGCCACTTTAGAGAGCAGTGCAAGGGATGCCATGGATATGGATATAAAGACATTCAGGATCAAGATGCAAAAAAGGTTCAGATTATCTCAGAAGATAGTTGACAAATATAAGGATACTATATGTTTCATGGTGGAAACAGATTGCACTTTCATGGAGGCAGGTGAACCTAGAACCAAATGGATTCATCCTCTTGGTTATGAAGTGGAAGAACATGTGCTAGAAGGATATGCACAAGTTCTATTGTCCACGCCCAAAGATCCTAATGAACCTAGATGGGGCACTTACGAAGAGAAGACTAATGAAGTGGATACTATCTTACATAGTGCTGATAACAAGAGGAAGGCTTCCATAATTACATCTAACATTCTAAGAGTAAATGGAGTCACTCAAGAAGATCTTGAAAAAGCTAGAGATGCCAAGATAGAAAAATAACTTGAGAAGGTTGAACAAATCTAGAAGAAGAAGAAAGTTGAGACCACCTCTGTGCCCTCTACCACTATTGACCTAGACTCATCTCCACCTTCAATAGCTAGCACAGGTGCCCATAAATCATCCATCATCAAGGAACACATAGAGAAAAGCAAATGATGGGGAGGTCACCTACTCTCTGAAATTCCTACTCTCTTCTAGGAATCTCACCTGGAATCCTATTCAATTCAGGACTCTCTAGACTCACCCTTGAGTCTCTTAGGGCTACTCTCAGACCCTAACCAGAAGGACTATTCTGTTCCCTCTATCCTAGGTTCCCTACCCACCGAAATGTTTTACTTCTCACTGTCTCTTACTCTTCATGACTGAATTCCCTACAGTCATGCACCTTCTTACTTATCTATCTCATCTACAAGTTCTCTAGCCGGACCATAGGCTCGCCTAGGACTTGTCTGCAAACTTGACTAGCTTCTCATCTAACACAAATACAGAAACAAACATAATGTACAAGGTGGATGCTTCTTGACTATCACAATCCATTTAGCAGATTATCAGAGTCAAGAAGCACCCATATTATCTAACAGAAAAAAAACAACCCTTTACAAAAGTCTACTTAGAACAATAGAATACGCAAAGTATAGACAAAGCTTCTCTTTATTGATTATACAGAAGATTACAACTCTCTGCTAGTCTATTCTCTGCAACTAACTAACTATCAACATCTGATCTGAACTGAAATCCTTCTGAACCCTTTCACTGATTCTTCTTCTCTGCTTTATTTCTGGCTTCTCCTCGATTCTATAACCCTGGTGGTTACCTGTCAATCTCAGTTCTTCAACTGTTCTCTATTCTCCATCTTTGTCTGCAACCTGTCATCACCTTCTCTGCATGGTCGACACTCTGTTCATCTCTTTTCCTTCATGTCATTCCTTTTTCTGTTTGGCGATTACGACTTTTCAATGTCTTCTCCTTCTAACAAGTCAGCATGTTTGACCATCTGACTGTTCTGTTTTCCATCGCGTAGTCGCGAGCTAAAATAACCTTTTACATTTTGCTCCACGACTGAGCGATGACCTGCTCGTCGCACTCCCGCTATGCATTTACCTGACTTGGTTTTTACCTCGCGGCTGAGCGATGACTCTTTATCGCGCACCCGCAATGCATTTACCCGAGCTGTGTTTTACGTTGCGACTGAGCGATGAGCTCAAGTCGCACACTCGCAATGCATCTTCATTAACTGCTCCTTGCTCTGTGAGTCAGCGATGCCTGTTAGTCGCGCACTCGCTGCACGTTCATCTGAGCTGCTACTTCCTTCGTGACCTTGCGCTGCACAGTAGTCGCACTATCACACTGTCTGGAGACGAGCTGACTTTCCTTCTGCGACTGAGCGATGATCACCCGTCGCGTACCCGCACTGCTTCAAGACGCGTTGACGATGTCTTTGCGATTGAGCGATAAACATGGTCGCACATTCATGTTTCTTCAACTTGAGCTGCCTCTTGCTTTGCGACCGAGCGATGAGCTCGTGTCGCGTACTCGCTAGGTGTTTCCCCGAGCTGACCTTTTCCTTGCGACTGAGCGATACAATGCTCGTCGCGCACTCGTCATGCTTTTTACTTAACCGTGAAGTCATCTGCGACCTTGTGATGCACAAGGTGTCGCTCACTCGCACACCAGGACTGAACTATTTGTATTCACGATTGAGCGATTGATTACACCGTTGCGTTGTCGCACTGTGTTTTCTTTGACTGCGAATTGACTCGCGAGCTTGCGATGAGCTCCTTGTCGCATTGTCGCGCACTATTTTTCCTGTTAGCCGTCTGCGACTGAGCGACTAGTTCCTCGTCGTGCACTCGCTCACTAATAAGTGAACTATTTTCCTAGCTCGCGAGTGTGCGATGCATTACCTTGCTACTCTCTGCTGGCTCTGCGACTGAGCGACTAGGAAAAATATGACTTGCTCGCTAAAAGACTTGTATCAAAACTTGTTCAAGATTGCTGGGGCTAGGGTTTTGAGCTAAACCCTAGGGTGCTCTGCACCATACTCCCCCCCTCTCTGAGACAGAAAAAATTTCAGCTTGAACTGGTCGGCAGCAATGCCGAACTAATTCCATGTCTTCTACATTCTATTTCATCCAACCATGTAGCTTCCGCCTCTGGTAATCCTGACCATTTCACTAGGTATTCTCTATATACCCTACGCCTGGTTGTCTTCTGAATCCTAGAATCCAGAATTTTCTCTGCCTGCAACTTGGACTTAGGCTGGATCTTTATGTCTTGAACATCTTGTCCTATCTCCCTTTGCTGAATGTTCTTAGGTATCACTGGTCCTTTGTAGGGAATCAAATCCTGCACATTAAAAATAGGTGATATATCCAAATGGTTAGGCAAATCAATTTTATAGGCATTCTGCCCATATTTTTCCAAAATTTTGCAGGGACCTATTCTCCTCATTTGTAACTTAG
>MU226413.1:2146400-2166765 GCA_018584345.1 Thuja plicata
GCTTCTCATCTAACACAAATACAGAAACAAACATAATGTACAAGGTGGATGCTTCTTGACTGTCACAATCCATTTAGAAAATTATCAGAGTCAAGAAGCACCCATATTATCTAACAGAAACAAAACAACCCTTTACAAAAGTCTACTCAGAACAATAGAATACGCAAAGTACAGACAAAGCTTCTCTTTATTGATTATGCAGAAGATTACAACTCTCTGCTAGTCTATTCTCTGCAACTAACTAACTATCAACAGCTGATTTGAACTGAACTCCTTCTGAACCCTTTCACTGATTCTTCTTCTCTGCTTTATTTTTGGCTTCTCCTCGATTCTGTAACCCTGGTGGTTACCTGTCAATCTCAGTTCTCCAGCTGTTCTCTATTCTCCATCTTTGTCTGCAACCTGTCATCACCTTCTCTGCATGGTCGACACTCTGTTCATCCCTTTTCCTTCGTGTCATTCCTTTTTCTGTTTGGCGGTTAAGACTTTTCAATGTCTTCTCCTTCTGACAAGTTAGCATGTTTGACCATCTGACTGTTCTGTTTTCCATCGCGTAGTCACGAGCTGAAATAACCTTTTACATTTTGCTCCGTGATTGAGCGATGACCTGCTCGTCGCACTCCCGCTATGCATTTACCTGACTTGGTTTTTACCTCGCGACTGTGCGATGACTCTTTATCGTGCACCCGCAATGCATTTACCCAAGCTGTGTTTTACATTGCAACTGAGCGATGAGCTCAAGTCGCACACTCGCAATGCATCTTCATTAACTGCTCCTTGCTCTACGAGTCAGCAATGCCTGTTAGTCATGCACTCGCTGCACATTCATCCAAGCTACTACTTCCTTCGCGACCTTGCGCTGCACAGTAGTCGCACTATCACACTGTCTGGAGACGAGCTAACTTTCCTTCTGTGACTGAGCGATGATCACCCATCGCTTACCCGCACTGCTTCAATATGCATTGATGATGTCTTTGCGATTGAGTGATAACTGTGGTTGCACATTCGCGCTGCTTCAACTCAAGCTGCCTCTTGCTTTGCGACCGAGCGATGAGCTCGTGTCGCATACTCGCTAGGTGTTTCCCCGAGCTGACCTTTTCCTTGCGACTGAGCGATACAATGCTTGTCGCGCACTCATCATGCTTTTTACTTAACCGTCAAGTCATTTGCGACCTTGCGATGCACAAGGTGTCGCCCACTCGCACACCAGGACTGAACTGTTTGTCTTCGCGACTGAGCGATTGATTACACCATCGCGTTGTCACACTGTGTTTTCTCTGACTACGAATTGACTCGCAAGCTTGCGATGAGCTCCTCGTCGCATTGTCGCGCACTATTTTTCCTGCTAGCCATCTGCGACTGAGCGACTAGTTCCTCGTCGCGCACTCACTCACTAATAAGTGAACTATTTTCCTAGCTTGCGAGTGTGCGATGCATTACCTTGCTACTCTCTGCTGGCTCTGCGACTAAGCGACTAGGCAAAATATGACTTGCTCGCTGAAAGACTTGTATCAAAACTTGTTCAAAATTGCTGGGGCTAGGGTTTTGAGCTAAACCCTAGGGTGCTCTGCACCAGAAAAGAATACTCAAGCTCCTCCTGAGGTAGGATTTAGACCTAGTCTAAATGTTTTGAAGAATAGGATTGTGAATGAAGGGAGATTAGATACACTTTCTAAGGTATATGACAAGTATCAAGAAATTGATAAGACTGAGATACACTCTATGATCATATCTCATATGATCAAGTTTAAGAAGTTAGTTCTTGAAATAAAAAAAGTGATACCGAATCAATTATGGAACTTATTGGAGATCATGAAAAGACATGCAATTGAGGAAGACATGAGGATAAGAGAAGAAACATTGGATACTCTTCTCCCTATATTCTCACATGATGAGAAGGTTATATTATTAGATCTGGTGAAGCCTCATCTTCGAACTAAGACAAGGACCCTAAAGATTATGAACTAAGAGTATGGGAAGATAGGTAAGGAGACTGAAAAGGAATTTGCACAAGTGTTTATGGATAAAGACATGTATCCATCAATGATGCCTACAGCAAAGGTTACACCAGCTCCTCCCAAATAGGCCACAAAACTAGTGATTTAGAAAGAACCTACAACAGGTCCACAAGTTTTAGCACCCACAGTGAAAATAACTTTTGATATAGATAAAGACTGAGAAGATACTCTAGTGGTTGATAACATCAAGATATCCATGACAACATCTGACAAAGACATGGACATAGTTGATAAATCATTTGTAAGCACTGAAGAAATGTGCACTGATGATACTTCTGCACAACAAGATGAAGCTCCCACCAATGATCCAATTGACATAAATGAAGAAAAAGACATTCAAGGTGATAAGACACCAATAAAAGAGATACTAGTAAAGTTTGAATGCATGGATATAATTCAGAATACTACATTCTCACCATCCACTCAACCATCTACCTCATTGTTGTTAAGGTTAACTCCTGATTCAACAAGTCTAGATGCATGGGGAGAAGAAGACTTAATCAAGATCAACGTTCTTGCTATGGAAAAGGCAAAGGAGAAACAAGTAATGAGGAACCCTCTCTTTTTAGAAATAGTGAACATATTGAATGTCTTAGTGCCTGCTGATCAGAAAGTAGCCAAAGTCCAATCAGTTGAAGATGTGGACAACATTCTAACAAACTTCAAAACACACTTTACAAACCTTGTAGATTCAGCTACTAAGATTGTAGAAGATGAATACAAAAAGGAGAGACTGAATGATTTGGTAATGAACTTTACCTTAGTCTTGAACTCTTTAAAGATTGGGAAATCCATAGTAAAAGAATTGGCAGCTAAGGGAAAGAAAGTTATAGCCAACTGCATGGACAGAGTGAAGTTCACCTCTAAGCACATTAAAAAGGTAGAAGAGGAAGAGATCATGGTGGATAGCATTATAAAATCAGTTGAAACATCCACACAAGACATGAACACTTGCAATAATGTCTATCAAGGACAGTTGGATAAAATTGAGAAGACAAAATTGGAAATTAGCAAGATAAGAATAAGACAAACCCATTTGAGAAATGCAGTTGCGCCATCTTTAGCAGTCCTTAATGAGAACATCAAACAGATTGATGACACCATGGTGACATATGATCAAGGTCCTTGCATGGATCTGATGAAAATGGAGAAATTGACATATGGTCTATGCGTGCACCTACAGACTGTTGATACAATGAAAGTATTTTGGAAAAAAGAGATCCAATCTCTTCAAATTGTGTACCCTGAAGTTTACATGGAGTAAGTATGCAGAAGACTTACAAGTTTTTGTACACCTTTGTCATTAATGTCAAAGGGGGAGTAATATAGAATGTGTATATGCAGAGAAGTATATACTATAAAATGTTATAATATACAGTCATTTTTTGTGTTAAGTCATTTTGAGTAACTTGGCCACATTCCTTTGTTGCCATAAATGAAAAAGGGGGAGATTGTTGGAAATTTGACTTCCCAAGGATGCATGACTCATTTTGTGTTTTCATCATGGCAACAAAGTCATGTTTAGTTTCTATCATGAAAGACAAAATGACTAAGTATGGAAAACAGGGCAGACAAAGATACTCAAGGATCAGCACATCAGCACATGTGCGAGAGATCGAGTCAGTGTATGCACATTTAGATATATGTTGTATGAAATGTACATGCTACATCCATACATGCATAGTACGAAACAACAAGATGACAAAGTTACATGTAGATCAGTAGACCAGCAGTCTAGAAGACAGAGCATGGAAGCCGACTAGTGTTTTGATCAGCGTGAATTATATTGTAATGTAATGGCCAAGAACCTTTGGTTATATGTTTTTAATGATGTAATTAACATTGTAGTAAACACGCTTGAGCCAACTTGTTCAAAAGCATTGTATATTTTGTTTTAGGGCCGACTAGTGTTTTGTTTTGGGTCGCACCTATTCGGATATGAACATATAAGTATGTAATGTAAAGTTATGTTACAAGTGTCGATGATTATGTAAGAGGAAGATATTGAAGAGCAGCAAGATGAAGTTAGTATATGATATATCTCTTTAAGAGAGTAAGAGCATTCACACATACACGAAACTGATTAGACAATAGTGTCATCATAGTAGTTCATTTTGATATAGCGTATATCATCTTTCAGAAGGTTGTAGCCTTCATCCTATTGGGAAGTGAGCCTAGGCAATGAGCCATATACCTTTAACAGGGTTTTGTAAAAGACACCTAATAGGGTTAAACCTTTAACCAGGTCATTTTACTCATATTGTAAAGACTACTTCTAACAGGGCAAAGGAACTTTAACAAGTTCATTATACCTAGTACAATATTTGTGGGTACTAATTCCCACCGCAGTTTTCCTCTGATCAAGGTTTCCCTGTAATCATATCATGTGTTACGAGTTCTTATGTTAAGCTTCATTCAATGTATATTTGATTTATGTTTAAGTTGCTGAAAATTAATTAATAGAAAAACACTGATTCACCCCCCCTCTCAGTGTTTCTAACATGAACCACAACTGATATTCTGCTCTGTACATTTTTTGTCTCTTTTCATATCATTCACACTTGGCGTATCACAAATGAATTTATATAAGTATCTTCCTAAAAGTATGAGACCATGGGATCTATAAGACAACTCTTCATAACATCCTTGTCGGCTTAACTAAGCACGCAAGCATAATTACAACTGCACAAATATAAATTGAATAGACGTGACGCTTCACTAAGTTGGCCTTACCAAATTAACTCTAACTTTGCAATCTTCTTGAAACACATTAGGTGCCTTTAGATAACTATCATCAACTCATAACTAATCAAGAATAAACACACACATATCCTGAACATAGATGCAACTCAAGAAACACGTTAAATACGTTGGCTCTGAATAGATACTCTTCCAAAACTGTAACTACCAATAACAGAGTTACACAACTTGACTGAAACATCATATCTAGACCTACGTGTATGAATATAGTAACCAAGGCATGTCTACAACATGTATCTAACCACACAAGGTTGGATAACACTATTCTGATAAGTTCTTACAGAATGCTATTGTATATTATATGTTTTCATCAATGACAAACATACAATCAATCAACTGCACAGAAAAAAATCTCCAACAATCTCCCCCTTTGACATTGATGGCAACATATGATTTTTAAAAAACATCCTCTGTTCATGGTGTCCTCTTTCTTTTACAATCTTCTCAATATCCTCATCAAATATTTCTCTACACTGCTGCAATTCCTCTGACTATGTTTTTGTTCCATTAATATATAATCCCTCAAAGTATATGCTCCCCCTTAGTACATACTCCCCCTTTGACATCAATAGAAAAGGGTGCCATAAATCATTAGGCATAGGTACTACTCCAGAAGTAGAGTAGTCAACCATTTATCAGTCACAAAGGACTAATGTTCTTCTTGTATTCTCTAATCAGACTTAGGAGAGGGGATTACTCCCAACTTCTCTCTGAGATACTCAAAAGTATCTTTTGATAAAGGTTTTGTGAAAATATCTACCAACTATTCTTTGGTGCTCACATAGTCCAATTTCACTTCTTTGTCTGCAAACCTTTTCTCTTAGAAAATGGTACTTGATCTCTATGTGTTTTGTCCTTGCATGCATCATAGGGTTCTTAGACATGTTAATAGTGCTAGTGTTATCACAGTAAATAACAATAGGATAATCAACCTGAATACCAAAGTCTTTAACCATGTTCTTGATCCAAACCATGGATGAAAAATTCAGTGCTGCTGCAACATATTCAACTTTTACTGTTGATTGAGAAATTCAATTCTGCTTCTTGCTTATCCAAGAAACTAGCCTATCTCCAAGAAATACTACTCCTCCTAAAGTACTCTTCCTATCATCAATATAACCTTCCCAATCTACATTTATATACACATGAAGTTGTACATTCTCTGATTTAGGATACCATAAACCATAGTCTATAGTTCCCTTTAGATATCTGAATATCCTCTTGATTGCCATTAGGTGATTCTACTTGGGTTCAGCTGCAAATATTCCAACAATACCAATTGCATTAGATATGTCAGGTCTAGATTGAGTTAGATAAATGAGTTTTCCAGTCATAGATTTGTACAGTGTCTTATCAACTACTGTGGAATCATCATATTTTGAAAGCTTGCTTTTTGTTATCATAGGAGTGCATACTGGCTTACAGTCTTCCATCTTGAAGGTCTTTAGTATTTCCTTCACATATTTTTACTAATTAATGAATATACATTTATATGTCTGCTTTACATTTAGTCCCAAAAAGTATTTTATAGGACCAATCATGCTCATTTCAAATTCATTCTACATTTATTTTGGAAATGCTACACTAAGCTTATCATTACCTCCAAAGATAATGTCATCAACAAATATGCCAACTAGTAGTAATCCATTAGGTGTCTATCTTGTGAATAGGTTACAATCTGCTGCACCTTTCTTGAATGCAATCTTGGTAAGATAACCATCAAGTTTCTCATACCAAGCTCTTGGGGCCTATTTAAGACCATAGAGTGCTTTCTTCAATTCTACATACCATGTCTGGTTTATCTGAAAGATTAAATCCTTCAGGCTGTTCTATGTAGACTTCTTCCTTCAAGTCACAATTCAAAAAAGATGACTTTACATCCATTTGATAAACTTTAAAGTCGTTGAATGTTGCATAGGCCAAGAACAATTTAATGGCTTCCAGTCTGCTCACAAGGGCAAATGTATCAGTGTAGTCTATTCCTTCTCTCTGCACATATCCTTTACATACCAATCTTTCTTTGTTTCTTACTACTGTACCTTCTTCATTTGTTCCAATCACATTTTTGTCATTGGGTCTAGGAACCAATTACCATGTCTCATTCTTAATTATCTGATCTAATTCTTCTTTCATTGCATTCTTCCAATTAGAATCATTACAAGCATCTTCAACACTTAAAGGTTAAATATGTGAAAGTAAACATACCTCTTCATCCATTGATAGACTTTTTGCTTTTGATCTGGTCAAAACACTGCTTCTCTGATCTCCAATGATATCATCTTTAGAGTGGTATCTAGATGTGAATTTAGGAACCTTAGGTGTTACTTCTTCTACTGTAATCTGTGATTCTTCTCTACTTGATTCAGGGTCATTGCATGAGACATCAATGCAATCAAACATTTCTTCAATAATAGTATCTTTGCTGCTAGGCCTGGGTTCATCTTCAATCATAGGTGCATATTCATAGTACCTCTCTTGAACCATAAAATTTTCATCAATTTTTATATGAATACTTTCAATTATATTTTTCAATCTCAAATTGAAACATCTGTATGCTTTTATTTTTTTAGAGTAACCAAGGAAAATACCTTCATCACTTCTAGCATCAAACTTACCAACACCATCATCTCTCTTGATGTAGCATTTTCTACCAAAAATTCTAAAATACTTTACTATAGGTACATTACCAAACAAAAGTTCATAGGGTGCCTTATCTACGCCTGGCCTCAATTGAGTTCTGTTGATAGTATAGACTGCTGTATTTACTGCATCTCTCCAATATGTCTGCACAAATTTTCCTTCAATCATCATAGTGCGTGTTGTATCAAGTATAATTCTGTTCCTCCTTTCTACAATCCCATTCTGTTGAGGGGTTCTAGGAGCACTCAACTATCTTTTTATTCCATGTTCTTCATAGTACTCATAAAACTGATCACAGGTGAACTCTCCTCCTCTATCTGATCTCAGACATTTTAGTTTTAATCCAGATTCATTCTCAACCTTAGCGTTGAATATTTTTAACTTCTCAAAGGCTTCAGACTTCTCTTTTAAGAATGCAACCCACATCATCCTTGAAAAATCATCAAAAAACAAAATGAAATACCTTTCTCTATAGTATGATCTTGTTTGGGTAGGACCACATAAATCTATATGCACTAGGTCCAATTTGTTTTCAGCTGAGTTTTGCTTGCTTTTGAAAGAACTCCTTACATGCTTTCCCATAACACATTCCCTGCATGTTGTGTCAACTAGTCTTGCAATACTTGGAAGGTCTCTAACTACCTTGACATTAATTATCTTTGCTATGTTATCAAAATTGATATGACAGAGTCTCTTGTGCCATAACCAACTGTCATCCACTTTTGCAACAAAACAACATACATCTGAATTGAGCTGAAAAACATTACCTTTTGTTTTTGATCATGATGCAATCATGTCTCCATCCTTTTTGTTAATGATGCACTTGTTGTCTTTGAACTCCAAATGATAACCTTTGTCAAGTAGCTGTCCAACACTTAGCAAGTTATGATGTAATCCATCAACATACAAAACATCATCTGTCTTGTTCTTTCCATCCAAAGTGATAGAACCTCTGCGTATGATAGGTTTAGGAGTGTTATCTCAAAATCTAACCATACCACCTTTGTATTTGTATAAATTAATAAATCTGTCTTTGTCACCTATCATATAGTGAGAGCATCCACTGTCAATGATCCAATCAGTTCTGATGTCTACTTTGGAAATTAGGGCTAACTCTTGTTCTTCCTTTTCATCTGCAATGTCCATTTCCTCGAGAAAATTTTCCATGTTTCTAAGGGAAATGAATCCAATTTCATCCTCTATTGAATCTTCATCAGTTACACCTTCTTCAACATGGTAACATTCCTTCTTATATTTAGGTTTGTAATCAGATCTGAACTTCTTAACTCTTGTGGGACACTTAGATGCAAAGTGACCAATCTTGTTGCATGAAAAACATTTGAATGGAAGCTGTCCTTCATATTTTTCTTTTCCTTTCTTTTCTCTTTTAGCAATCATAGAAATGATATCTTCTAGTTCTTCATCAACTTCTTCTTTCTCATTATGGCTAGAGATGTGTAAGGATTTCTTATCATGGACTGAGGCTTTGAAAGTTGTTTCACTTTTAGGTCCAGTCTTCAATCTTGATATCTCAAATGCATAGATTTTACTGATCAAAGTCTGTCTCCTGAAGTCTTGTGAGAATTGCATGGTTTCCTCTAGAATACTTATCTTGTTTTCATAGTCTGATGTTAAGGTAGTTAATATTTTGTCCATTATATCTTCTTCTGATATTTCTCCACCATTGTTTCTAATTCTAGAGACTGCTTCATTTATCCTTTGATTTTAGGGTCTAATGTTCTCTTCAGGTAACATCCCAAGACTGTTGAATTTCTTTTTCTATGTCTTCCTTCATGCATTCTTTGCTTGAATATCTCCTTCAAACATGTCTTCTAAATACTTCCATATTGTGTATGCCTTGTCTAATTTCTTGATCTCAGAAAATTCACTGTCAGATAGTGCTCCTATAAGGGATTCTTTGGAAACTACATTAGCTGTGAATGTATCCTTTTGTTTACTAGTAGCATCATCTCTTGATAGATCTTTTAAAGAGGGAATAACAAATTATTGTGTGGCTATCTCAAAGATATCAAAACCAACACACTGTAGATGGGTTATCATTTTGTTTTTCCAATCCAGATAATTTTCTCCATCGAACTTAGGGCTCTCTTTTCTAAAGTAAGACATTTGATCTACCTTAAGCTATTAGGCTTCTTCTCCAAGGCACTTAGCTCTGATACCAATTGTTAGAATAGTCCCAAAGGATAACTGAGAGGGGGGGGGGTGAATCAGTTATCAATAACTTTAATTATTTTCTCTTATTAACTTCAAAATACAATAAGGTAAATGTTCTTTCAGATAACACAATACACAACACACAATTTGATTACGGGGAAACCAAATGGTAAAAACCCTGGTGGGAATTAGCACCCACAATGAACTATACTTGTTTATAGTAATCCTTGTTAGAAGATCTTGCAACCCTATTAGGAGTTGTTCTTTACAAAGCAATAAGTATAGTGACTTGGTTAAGGGTTTGACCTTGTTAGGAGTCTTTTACAAATAACCCTGTTAGGGGTGAGGACTCGCTGTCCAAAATCTCACTGCTTCAATGGTGAAGGCTACAGCCTTCTATAGAACATATATGCGCTATATATGATGATGAACTATAGAGTACACCTACTTTCTTGATCAGTTCTAATGTATTTTAATCTTCTATTGCTTCTTCACATAGACTCTTGATGAATGAACCACAACTGATATTCTGCTCTGTATATTTTTTGTCTCTTTTCGTATCATTCACACTTTCTATATCACAAATGACTTTCTATAAGTATCTTCCTCAAAGTAAGAGATCATGGGATATGTAAGAAAACTCTTCATAACATCCTTGTCAGCTTAACTAAGAATGCAAGCATAATTACAACTGTGCAAATATAAACTGAATAGACGCGACGCTTCACTAAGTTGGCCTTACCAAATTAACTCCAACTTTACAATCTTCTTGAAACACATTAGGCACCTTTAGATAACTATCATCAACTCATAAATAATCAAGAATATACACATGCATATCCTGAATATAGGTGCAACTCAAGAAACACGTTAAATATGTCGACTCTAAATAGATACTCTTCCAAAACTGTAACTGCCAATAACATAATTACACAACTTGACTGAAACATCATATCTGGACCTGTGTGTATGAATATAGTATCCAAGGCATGTCTACAACATGTATCTAACCATGCAAGGTTGGATAATACTGTTCTGATAAGTTCTTACAGAATGTTGTTGTATATTATATGCTGTCATCAATGAAAAACATACAATCAATCAACTACACAGAAACAAATCTCCAAAAATCTCCCCCTTTGACATTTATGGCAACATATGATTTTTAAAAAACATCCTCTGTTCATGGTGTCCTCTTTATTTTACAATCTTCTCAATATCCTCATCAAATATTTGTCTACGTTGCTGCAGTTCCTCGGACTGTGTTTTTGTTCCATTAATATATACTCCCCTAGAGTATATGCTCCCCCTTAGTACATACTCCCCCTTTGACATCAATGGAAAAGGGTGCCATAAACCATTAGGCACAGGTACTACTCCAGAAGTAGAGTAGTCAACCATTTATCAATCATAAAGGACTGATGTTCTTCCTGTATTCTCTAATCAAACTTAGGAGAGGGAATTACTCCCAAATTCTCTCTGAGATACTCAAAAGTATCTTTTGATAAAGGTTTTGTGAAAATATCTACCAATTGTTCTTTGGTGCTCACATAGTCCAATTTCACTTCTTTGTCTGCAAACCTTTTCTCTTAGAAAATGGTACTTGATCTCTATGTGTTTTGTCTTTGCATGCATCACATGGTTCTTAGACATGTTAATAGTGCTAGTGTTATCAAAGTGAATAAAAGTAGGATAATCAACCTGAATACCAAAGTCTTTAACCATCTGCTTGATCCAAACCATGGTTGAACAATTC
The DNA here is from genome assembly GCA_018584345.1 of Thuja plicata. Lineage (NCBI taxonomy): Eukaryota > Viridiplantae > Streptophyta > Pinopsida > Cupressales > Cupressaceae > Thuja > Thuja plicata. The sequence goes on from MU226413.1 coordinate 2,157,750, forward strand.
AGTGCTGCTGCAACATATTCAGCTTCTGTTATTGACTGAGAAATAGAGTTCTGCTTCTTTCTTATCCAAGAAACTAGCCTATCTCCAAGAAATAATGCTCCTCCTAAAGTACTCTTCCTATCATCAATATAACTTGCCCAATCTGCATCTGTATACACACAAAGTTTTACATTCTCTGATTTAGGATACCATAAACCATAGTCTATAGTTCCCTTTAGATATCTAAATATCCTCTTGATTGCTATTAGGTGATTCTTCTTGGGTTCAGCTGCAAATCTTCCAACAATGCCAACTGCATTAGATATGTCAGGTCTAGATTGAGTTAGATAAATGATTTTTCCAATCATAGATTTGTACAATGTCTTATCAATTGCTATGGAATCATCATATTTTGAAAGCTTGCAACCTGTTATCATAGGAGTGCATACTGGCTTACAGTCTTCCATCTTGAAGGTCTTCAGTATTTCCTTCACATATTTTGACTAATTAATGAATATAAATTTATCTGTGTGCTTTACATTTAGTCCCAAAAAGTATTTTATAGGACCAATCATGCTCATTTCAAATTCATTCTGCATTTCTTTTGCAAATGTTGCACTAAGCTTATCATTACCTCCAAAGATAATGTCATCAAAAAATATGCCAACTAGTAGTAATCCATCAGGTGTCTGTCTTGTGAATAGGTTACAATTTTCTGCACCTTTCTTGAATCCAATCTTGGTAAGATAACCATCAAGTCTCTCATACCAAGCTCTTGGGGCCTATTTAAGACCATAGAGTGCTTTCTTCAATCTACATATCAGGTCTGGTTTATCTGAAAGATTAAAGACAACTCTTCATAACATCCTTGTTGGCTTAACTAAGCACACAAGCATAATTACAACCGCGCAAATGTAAACTGAATAGACATGATGCTTCACTAAGTCGGCCTGACCAAATTAACTCTAACTTTACAATCTTCTTGAAACATGTTAGGCACCTTTAGATAACTATCATCAACTCATAAATAATCAAGAATATACACACACATATCCTGAAGATAGGTGCAACTCAAGAAACACGTTAAATACATCAGCTCTGAACAGATACTCTTCTAAAACTGTAACTGCCAATAACAAAATTACACAACTTGACTGAAACATCTTATCTGGACCTGCATGTATGAATATAGTAACCAAGGCATGTCAAAAACATGTATCTAACCACCTAAGGTTGGATAACACTATTCTGATAAGTTCTTACAGAATTCTGCTGTATATTATATGTTGTCATCAATGACAAACATACAATCAATCAACTACACAGAAACAAATCTCCAACATTAACATCTTCAAACATTCAATTAGTTACATGTCATCAATCTCTCCCTTTGGAATTGATGGAAACATACTACATTATCATACATATACTATTGCTAATATAGTGTGAAATATATAGTTTCATCAAGATTTCCTAATGTAACTATTACAAATGTCTAGTTTTCGGTAAGCTCAAATAGCTTTGATTTGATTCTTGCAGCTTTCTTCTATCTTTAATCCCTTTACTGGATGGATGTATAATATTTTCTCTGATGTGATGTGTTCTCCTTCTATGTCAAACTCTCTCCCTTTGACTTTTCTCCTTTCTTTTGATGTTTTCTCTCCCTTTCTATTTTCTCTCTCTGAGATGATAATGGATATAATCTCTCCCTTTGTCAGTATGATAATGAGGTATCTCTTTCCCTTTGACATTAATGCCAAACATCTTATCTTTTCAAACAAGCTTTTGATAGTTATGTCAAGTGGATCCTTTCTATCCATAATATATTCCTTGAATTTCTGAATTCATCGGTAATACCTCTATTGCTCAGAGTAGATAAATACCTTGCTATGTATAGATTTATCTTTGAACTCCATTTTTCTGCTTGCATCAACATGAATGATATTCTGATAATATGTAGACTGATGCAGCCTTCTAGTCAGCTTACTGACCAGTAGACAAGGGTCTGATCCCTAGTATCTTTCTCAAGTACTCAAATGCATCCTTGGGCAGTGGCTTGGTGAAGATATCGACCAATTGTTCCTTTGATTGCACATACTCAAGTATAGCCTCCTTTGCCTAAACTTGTTCTCTCAAATAATGATACTTGATGGCAATATGCTTTGTTTTAGCATGCATGAATGGATTCTTGGAAATGTTTATTGCTCTTGTATTATCATAATAGATAACTACTGGCTCTAGAATTTTCGTATGCATACCTTCTAGTGATTGTTTGATCCATGAAATGTTTTAGCAGTTTGCAATAGTAGCAACATACTCTGCCTCTGCAGTAGATTGTGAGATGCATCCTTGTTTCTTGTTGATCCATGTGACAAGTTTGTCACCTATGAAGAATGCTCCTCCAGTTGTGCTCTTCTATTCATCAATATTTTTAGCCGAATCAGCGTTGGTAAAGACCTTAAGTTCAAATTTGCCTTCTCTTCTATACCATAAGCCATATTCCTTGATATTCTTTAGATATCTTAGAATTATTTTCACAGCAGTCATATGTGATTCTCTAGGATTAGCAAAAAATCTAGCAACTATTCCTACTGCATGTGCAATATCTAGTATAGTATGTACAACATACATGAGTTTTCCAATCATTGATCTATACAAAGTCTGATTTACCTTTGATGACTTGTGCTCTGTTGTCAGCTTACATCCAGTTTCCATCAGTGTTCCAACTGGTTATGATTCTTCCATCTTGAATATTTTCAATACTTCTTTGATGTACTTGGATTGTGTAATAAAAATACCTTCATCTTGTTGCATGATTTGTAGACCAAGAAAGAACTTGATCTCTCCAAACATAGACATCTCAAACTCTTTTCTCATCTAATTTGCAAATGTTTTGCATAGCATATCATTGCCTCCAAATATGATGTCATCAACAAATATCTCAGCAATCAAAATGTTAGCATCAGTATCTTCTTTCAAGTAAAGATTACTGGTTTCACTAGTCCTTACAAATCCAATACTTATAAGATAGGAATGAAGTCTTTCATACCAGGCTCGGGGTGCTTGTTTTGATCCATATAGGGATTTGAAGTCTACATACCCTGTCCCTCTTGTCTGGATCAACAAACCCTTTTGGTTGTTCAATGTATACCTCTTCCTCAAGTATTCCATTCAGAAATGCAGACTTGACATCCATTTGATATACCTTGAATCCTTTATATGCAGCATAAGAAAGTAATATTATTACTCCTTCTAGCCTAGCAATGGGTGCAAAGGTTTCTCCATAGTCAATTCCTTCTTCTTGTTCATACCCCTTGCAAACTAGTCTTACCTTATTTCTTGTGACTTCTCCATTCTCATTCATCTTATTCCTGAATATCCATTTTGTACCGATGGCATTCTTGTCATCTGGTCTTGGTACAACTGTCCATGTCTTGTTTTTCTCTATCTGTTCAATCTCTTCATTCATAGCACTTATCCATTCATCATTATCTAGTGCAACATTAACATATTTGGGCTCATAATCACAAATAAGACATCTTAAATTTAGAGACTTACTTCTAGTTCTCATACCAGCCTTTTCATCTCCTATGATCTAGTCCTATGGATGTTTTCTTCTGACATATCTTGCAAGTACATGTTTAACTCTTTGTCTATCCGCTTGATCATCATTTTGTTCTTCATTCTATTCTCCATCAAGTTGTGCATCATCTTGAGCAATATTCTGATCGTCGGTATTTGGATCCTGATGCTCGGGTGCAATGATTTGTTTCTCGGGAGCTCTACATTGTTGGTAGGGTAGAGTGTCAGGTTCCTAATTGTAAGTGAATCTATTGTAGTCCTCTGGTTCTTTAGTGCTTTCCTTTTCATTCTTCTCTGCAAATTCATCTATCTTTACATTTGCACTTTCAATAATTTTGTTAGAGGCTTTGTTTAGACATTTATAAGCCTTACTCTTGGTAGAATACCCTAGAAAGATTCCTTCATCACTCTTGGAGTCAATGTTTCCATTTCTATCATCTTTTAAGATATAATATTGACTGCCAAAAACTTTGAAATAACTTACATTGGGTGTGTATCCATACCATAGCTCATAACATTTCTTTTTGGTGTCTTTCTTCAATTGTATTATCTTCAATGTGTAAACAGCAGTAATGATAGCTTCCCTCCAGAAGATTTGGGTGATCCCTTTCTCTATCATCAGTGTCCTTGCACAATCAACTATGGATATGTTCCTTCTTTCAGCAATTCCATTCTACTATGGTATTCTCGGTGTAAAGACCTGCCTTTTGATCTTGTGCTCAATACAAAAGTTAGTGAATTCATCTGAAATAAATTTCCCTCCTCTATATGATCATAAGCACTTTAACTCCTTACCACTTTACTTCTCAACCATTTCTTTGTACCATTTAAACATCTTAAATGCTTCTGATTTATCTTTTAGAAACATGAATGTCATCATTCTAGAGTAATCATCAACAAACAAAATAAAATATCCATCTCCATAATAACTCTTTGTCCTCATAGGTCCACATAAGTCAGTATGGACTAATTCTAGAATTGCATCAGATGTATGGGTTTTTCTTTTAAAACTAGATTTTGTCATTTTACCTTTTTGACAATTCTTACACATGATGTTGTCGGGCTTGGTCATCATCGGTAAGCCTCTGACATTTCTCTTTTTGCTAATCTTTATCATGTTGTCAAAATTCACATGACACAATCTTTTGTTCCACAACCATATGTCTTCATTTGTAGCAATCAAACAAGTGGAATTAGTATCATTTAGATAGAATAAGTTACCTTTTGTCTTCTCATTGGTAACAATCAGATTTCTTGATTTATTGAAGATCTTTGCCTTCTTATTTTCAAATGCTACTCTATGACCTAAATTATTCAACTGAGAAATACTCAATAGATTATAATTTAATCCATTTACCCAATAATCATTTTCACATTTTATCTAGTTATTCAAAATTATGGTTCCTCTACCTTCAACTAGACAAGGTGTGTCATTACCCATTCTTACTAAACCACCTTTATAGTATTCAAAGGTCTCAAACGTTTTCTTATCACTAGTCATATGGTGAGTGTAGACACTATCTATGATCCAAACATCATTTTTTCTAACTTTAGATATGAGAGCTGTACTACATACCTTTCTTCATCATCATCTGGATCATCCTTTACAACCACAAACAACATCTCTATGTCTTCTTCAGATTCGGTGTCAGTATCATCATATTTTTATTTTTCTAGGTAACTGGCCTTCATTCCTTTGTCCTTATAGTCTTGAGTATCTCTTCTTTCTGATTGTCGGTAGCTTCTGTAATCACCTCTGTCAGATTTGTTTTCAAATGATCTGTCATTACTTCTATCATCTTTTCTTCCATTAGTACATCTTGCAGCAAAGTATCCAATCCCTTTGCAATTAAAAAAAACAAGTGGTAATTTACCTTTGCCTCTCTGCATTCTTCTGGCCATATGTGCCTCAATTTCATTAAGGTCATCTTATTCACTTTCACTATCACTATCTTTTCTCATAGTGTTTTTATGACTTGATTTACTTATTCTCATAGAAGTTTTGAATGCAGACTCTATATTTGGTAAGACACTATTATCAAAGTTATTCATCTCAAATTAAATTAGTCTTCCAATTAAAATATCTAGAGTAACATTTCTATTTGCTACTGCTCTCATTTCTTGAATGGAAAATACTCTAATAGCATAAGTAGGCAGTAAGGTTCTTAGAATTTTACTTACCACTGTATCTTCTTCTAGTGTACCTCCAACTCCTCAGATAGCATTGACTACCTCTTTGATTCTTGTGTTGTACTGAGTGATGCTTTCACCTTCTTTCATTTTGAGATCATCAAACTTTCCTCTAAGGCTTCCTGCCTTGGCCCTTAAAACATTTTTGTCACCACCATGTACAAGCATCAATTTGTCCCACATCTACTTTGCAGTCTTGCAGGTTTTGACATCTTCAAATTCAGCATCGGAGAGTAAGGAAGAAAGTTCAATCATCATGCCATTGTGTTCATGCTTCTCTCTCATTTGTTTGACTGTTGGTGCTCCTGTGGGCAACACATATTTAGTATCTAAGTATTGAGTAACATCATTACTAATACCTGATAAGTGGAGTCTTATTCTTCTCTACCATGAAGCAAAATTATCTTTGTTCAACTTGGGAACATCTCATCTATTCATCTTGTGATCTTTAGCTTAGGTCTTGAAACCTTCCTTTCTAAGCACACAAGCTCTGATACCAATTGTTAGTAATAACTAAGAGGAAGGGGGGGTGAATCAGTGGCCTCAAAAATTAATCCTTAAATAATCCCTTCAAACTTATAACCACAAATTATGTCTCAAGTTATCTTCTATCCTACAAGATGAATGCCATGAAATACTTATATCAATTTGCTACTTGTCAGATTTCTTTGTTAAACCTTCTTCTGTATGTTTACCGATAAGCAGTCATCTATTTACCGAAACACAGTAAATATGCAGAGTATACCGATCAATCCAAAATCAACTATGTAAGATACAAAATAGTAAAGAAATGAATCATACACACATAACACATAGATTTTTAATGTGGAAACCCTGTTAAGGGAAAAAACCACTAGGATTGGTACCCCAAATTTTCACTCTTATGAAGTGAGCCCTGTTAAGAGCCAACCCTGTCAAAGATTACAAACAAACTATTAGGTGTGACCTTATTAGAGGATTTAGAAATAGTTTTTCAACTAGTATCGGGCATCTAATGCTACCATCCTTGATCAAACACTCACTTGGCCTATCAATAGGTATCGGGCATATCCAATGCTACTTTTGTGATCAAAATTTTTTATACTCCTTGGGATGTATCTCAATTGTAAAAGAATTTTAATTCTTGCTTGATTAAGAGGCTTATATGCTTCAATGGTTAAACTGAAACACTAATGATTTTTTCATACATACAACTCAATTATATATTTTTAGATCTATTGTAGGTCCATTAATTCACTGATCAATATAATCAAATATATACCTTTGCTCCACACTTGTTCTTCTCTGTGATGCTTATCTCACTGTTCGTCAGTGTCTGCAAAATCTAGCTCTTCCTTTAGCTTGTTGATCAGGACTGAATTGAAGACTTTCTTCTCCTTCAGATTTCCTTTAGCATCTTTCCTCTTCTCTTATTCACTTCACACACACAATTCGTAATGAATTGAGTTTGTATCTTATAGACATGATTTCCTCTTTTCTTGGCCTTCTTGATCTTGGCGTGTACAACAATCTTTGCCAACAGATTTAAAAAAATCTCCAGTTTGATCTCATAGAGATCTTCTTGCCAACTAGACAAAACAAATTTAAATCAATTACTTATCTCTGGCTTTATCTGGATGATTATAACAATGATAAGTATTTGTTAACTCTATATTTAGCTTCTTGACAGCTAAGCATTTTGTCATTTTTTGAACTCTCTATTCTGTTGGTCAACACTTCAATTAGTCATTGGTGACAACTAACTGTTCCATTGGTGTGACTTCAGTTGTCGTTGGGATCTCCATCCTTGTCTTTTTTCCATCGGGTAACACTGAAATTATTTCCGTCGGGTTACTCTGTGTTTTGCTCGTCGGGCATCTCTGTAACTCTGCTTGTCGGTAATGCTGTGCATTTCCTTGTAAGGCAACACTACAACTTTGTTCTTTTACTCTGACCATTGGTTGCACTCCATTGGTGTATGTAGTCACTTAGTGAATACTTGACTTATATGCATTACTGATAGCATATCTTTTGATTCATCGGTTCTTTGAATTCTTTGGCAGTATTAAAATGACCACACAGATTATATCAAGTTGACATCAATGACAATACAATACATTAACTATTTTAATGCCTTGCATGATCATCAACTTAACATCTTCAAACATTCAATTAGTTACATGTCATCACAGAGAACCCCAACCCAAATTTCCATCTTGGAGTTACTTAAGCTCTCACCATCACATAAGGAGATCCTTGAAATGACTCTTTTAGAAATGACTGTACCCAAGGACCTTGGTGTTGATCAATTCCAAACTATGGTAGGCCATCTAACTTCACCTAACTACCTATCTTTCTTAGAAGAATATGATAAATCTCTCAATCATCCACATAATCAACCCCTACACATAGAGATTTTGATCCATAAACATAGATTCAAACACATCTTGATAGATGGAGGCACCGGTTTGAACATTTGTACTCTAAATTTGTCGACAACATTAGGTTTCTATGCACACACTAGAGATCCTAGAAGAAAGATTACCATAAAGGCTTATGCTGAAGAAGAAAGGTCATGAAAAGGATTGGTTGTGTTACCTATAAGGGTTGGACCCATCAAGAGAGATATGATTTTCCAAGTGCTGGATTTACCATTGGCATATGACATTTTATTAGGGAGAACATGGATTCATGAAATTTAGGTGGTCCCCTCAACATATAATCAATGCGTAAAATTATGACACAATGGAGTGGAGGTTTCTATTCCGGTAGATAAAACATATTCCTATAACACATTGAAATAAGTAGAAAACATGATTCCACATAATAAGGAAGCATCAACTGAGCAAGGATCTGAAAATTCCCGGGTGATACTCATGAAAAGTTTTGAGGAGAAATTGAAAATTACCAATAAAAGTATGGGAGGATATCAAATACACTCTTTGACCTTAGTATACAATCTCCCAACATCCCCTAGATCTTATGGCATGCCCTCATCATGTTTCAAGGCTACTAGCACTCAAAAATTGGAGATACATGAAGGGACTGGTCTGGTAAAATCTTGTGTGCCTCTCTTAGAGGAAAATGAGGAGAAAGTTTTTCTTACTTGGATATATAAATGTTAGAAGTTAATCTTTACTTGCATTATGTAAGTAGGATATTCCTATGGAATCCCTACACCTATTTTGTCCTCTTGTGAGGATAATTCATTTTATGTATCTTTTATTTTCCCTTGGTTGTATTATTTAATTGGGATAAACCAAGGTATCCCTTAGATTCCTCCTTA
>MU226413.1:2195830-2214134 GCA_018584345.1 Thuja plicata
GAAGTTGGGAGTCATTCCCTCTCCTAAGTCTGATTAGAAAAAGTAGCAAGTACATCAGTCCTGTGTGACTGATGAATGGTTGACTACTCTACTTCTGGAGTAGTACCTATGCATAATGGTTTATGGCGCCCTTTTCCATTGATGTTAATGGGGGAGTATGTACCGGTAAAAAAAAGACAAACAAGGAACACATACAAGGAGCTTATACTATGGGGGAGTAAAGGAACACAGTAGGGAAGTATGACAATGAGGGAGTATTCAGAGAATACACAGTACATGAAACTACAATAGTATAGATGAATCTTTGCTGAGGATATTGAGAAGATTGTATTAGAAAGAAGACACCATGAACAAAAGTTGTTTTTATATCATATGTTGCCATCAATGCCAAAGGGGGAGATTGTTGGATATTTGATTCTGAAGAGTTGATTGATAGTATGTTTGTCATTGATGACAACATATAATATACAGTAGTACTTCTATATGTACTTATCAATATGATGAAATGAAGACCAGCATGGATAGATACATGTTTTTGACATGTTTACTATGCTATGTTCATACACGAAGACTCAGATATGAAGTTTCAGTAAAAATATGTAATTCTTTTATTGACGGTTACAGTTCTGGAAGAATAACAGTTTAAGGCCATTGTATGTAATGTGTTGGTCGAGTTGCACCTATTTTAAGGATATGCGTGTGTATATTCATGATGAGTTATGAGTTTTTGATATTAATCTAAATGCGCCAAACATATTTCAAGAAGATTGAAAAGTTATGATTAATTTGGTGAAGCCGACTTAGTGAAGCGACGCGTCTGTTCAGCATTGACTTGCACGGTTGTAATTGTGCTTGCACACTTAGTAGAGCCAACAAAGATGTTATGAAGAGTTTTCTAACAGGTCCCATGATCTCATACTTGGGGTATGTACTTATAGAAGGTCATTTGTGATAAGAAGAGTTGCAAAAGCCAAAGATTGACAAGCAGAGTAGAGTGTTGATGTAGTAGAGCTATATTTATCATATGTTGATAATATAGATGTTTATGTTGAAGCATTTAGAATATAGATTAGATTTTTATATTGATTTACAATAGTTTAAAGCATTGGCGCATAAAAGGAACTGATCAGAAAAGCAGTGTCACAAACAACAATTCATCTTGTTGATACAGTGTGTATCAAATAACCAGAAGGTTGTAGCCTTCACCACTTGGATAGTGAGTCCTTGGACAGTGAGTCCTACACCCCTAATAGGGTTACATGTAAAAGACTCTTAACAGGGTCAGACCCTTAACCAAGTCACTATACTATAGCATTGTATTGTACAAATCCTAACAGGGTTGAAATATCTTTTAACAGGGATTACTACAAACAGTATAGTTCTTTGTGGGTACTAATTCTCACTGGGGTTTTTACCATTTGGTTTCCCCATAACCAAATTGATGTGTTGAGTAATGTGTTATCTGAATGTGCATTTAATTTATATCAATCTGGATTAATAAGTACAAAAGTATTAAAGTTGCAGATAATTGATTCACCCCCCTTCTTAGTTATCTCTGAAGTATTCTAACAAGAACCACATTGGCTCAAAGGAAAAGGAGTCAAATAGTAAAAGCCACTACACCTCTCAAGAAATTTGAAGTGAGGACCTACAAGAGGAAGAAAAAAATAGAGAAACAGACACCTACAAAAAGGAGGAAAATACTAGTCAGGAACAAAGCTGACATAGAGGATTCAAAAATTGATGAGCCTGATGTAGAGAAGAAAAGATCAACCCCTGGAAATATGGATGAAATTGATGGCAAGTTGACTCCCAGGGAGTATATGGCTTGTTTTGTGTTTTCATTATGGAAACAAAGTCATATGGAGTTTTGACAACAAACTTAGTAATGAAAATTGACTAAGTACAGAAGACAATACAAAACAGAGACACACAGATGATCAGAGCACCAACGCATGTGCGTACGGGAGATTCAGACTAAGCACCTTTAGAAATAACCTCTATGGTATGTTGTTATGCTTACCCTATACACGCATGGAATAGAATGGTAGTATAGACAAGTTACAGAAAGAACAAGTACACTAGCAGTTTAGAATACAGAGTATGAAGCCGACTTCATATTTTTGATTAGCATGTAATCTTTTTTTATGTAAAGGCTAAGAACCTATTGTAATAAGTTTGTAATCATGTATTAAACATTGTTGTAAACACGCTTAAGTCAATTTGTTTGGAAGCATTGTGAATGTTGTTTTTGGGTTGACTAAGGTCTTGTTTATAGTTGCATCTATTTAGGCATAAACATATATATGCAATGTAAAGATATATTTCATGAGTCGAAGAAATAAGAAGAGTAGAGAAATGTAAAGATGTTAGCATGAGATAGAGCCCCTAAAGAAGATAAGAGTATAAGAACATAACTGGAATTGATCAGACATCTGTGTCATATACAATAGTTCACTTTTGGATATAGTGCATATCTATTCTCAGGAGGTTGTAGCCTTCATTCTTATTGAGCAATGAGCTCTTGGACAGTGAGTTCTCACCCCTAACAGGATTATTTGTAAAAGACTCCTAACAGGGTCAGGCTTTTAACTAGGTCAGTGTACTTGCATTGTAAAGACTGCTCCTAAGAGGGCAAAAGAACTTTAACAGGTTCATTATACTAGTGCAATATTTGTGGGTACTAATTCCCACTGGGGTTTTCCTCTAATCAAGGTTTCCCCATAATCATATTATGTGTTATGTGATCTTGTGTTAAGCTTCACGTGATAAATAATTTTTTTATGTTTAAAGTTGTTGAAATTGAATAAATAGCTAAACACTGATTCACCCCCCTCTCAGTGTTTCCAACAATTGGTATCAGAGCCCTGGTCCTCTAAAAGAAAAGTTTAACCACTTGAGGAGATCATGGATTTAGCAGAAGTCAAACATCTAAAAAGAATCTTGAAGCAGCCCTTGAAGATCTAGGAAGATCTGAGAAATAAAATGAGGAACTTAAGCTAAAAGTTGATGGCTCACAAATGCTTATCAAGAAACTAAGAAAAGATTTGAAAGATTGCTCTACGAATGATTTGGGGAAAATGGTCAAGAAATTGAATGAAGAAAACTTATCTTTAAAGGATAAGATAGAAGAATTGAATGATCAATTAACTGATAGCCTAACAGCTATTGAAGAGAAGAACAAAGAAAATAAACAGTTAGATGAAGAACTTATGCAAGCCAATATGAAAATCTTGGAATTGAAAAACATCAAGAATAAGATTGAATCTAAATTATCAGGAGCAAAAAACAAGATTGAAAAACTACACACAAGTTCTCATCTAATTCAATCACAACTTTATGCACAAAAACTAAAAGGTGATACCTCTGGTATGGGATACAGTCTATCTCAAATTGAGATCAACTCATTACAAGAAATAAAGAAAGCTCAAACAAAATATTCAGAAGAAAAGAAAATTGAGAATCATGAAGAGACCAAAGAAGAACCACCAAAAGACAAGCACAAGGTAGTCAATCATACTTTCTATGCCTGTAACAAGCATGGACACTTGGCAATAGATTGTAAGAATGTAAAACCATTCAATGGTTACTGTTACTCCTGCAACAAGTTTGGTCATAGGGCTATTAATTGCAGAACAAATCAAAGAAATCAGCCACAACTGAACCAAAGGAATCAAACTCAATTCAATCAGAGAAATCAACCTCAAAGAAACTTGCAGAACATTACATGTCAGATATGTAATTACAATGGTCACACATGCAAGCAATGCAACATGATGAATAACAACATCAGACCTCCTATAATTTTTCACTCATGTGGAAAGGCTGGACACATCTCAAGGTCTTGCAAATCAAGAACAAAAGGATAAGAGAATCTTAAGAAGTCTTTGTTTGAAGAATCAAGAGAAGTTAAGTTTGTGGAAGCTAAAGATAACTCAGATAAAATATGGGTCGAAGTAAAGAAGGATAATGAAGAGAACAAGGTAGTAGATGCATCCTTAGTGGACACACCTTCTACTTCTAGATAGTTAACCCTTATGGTCTTAGGGGGAGATATTCTATCTCTAAACCCCTGCATGGATGGTATACTCACCTTTGAGTATGCACCTATGGATTCATGCATGTGATTATGAATTAAGGTTGTATGAATTCATGCATTGCCTTTACTTCATTCAGAACAAAGTTTGAAATTCTCTCTATAAACCGCTTTATGGAAACGAGCATTAAATGCAATTAATGTTTATATAAATTGGCAAAATATTTTAAAAACCTCACTTTGCATTCGAGATTAAAGCATTCGGAAAGTAGATAAGCATTGAGCATCAAAGCACTTCAGCTTAAAGTATTAGTTGTTTTGTGAATGGATTAATGATTGGAATGGAACCCTAGCAGTCAGGTCATTTCAGAATCATCGTGAAACCCTACTTAACCAAGTTGCAAGTAAGTATGGAAACCCCTGTTATATTCAAGATTGCTGAAAGGAAGAGATTTGTCTTTAAGAAGCATCCATTCAAGTCTATACTAGATGATGTCAAAGGAGAATTCTCTAGGACTCCACTTGGAGTCATACATGTAGAAGACATCCATGCATATATTTATTGCAAGAAGGAAATAGTTGGAGAAAACAACATTGCATCTCTCATGGGTTCTATGATGAAACCAGACTATTCAATCAAAGATGAATACGCGCATCTCACTGATAACCCTATCTTTGAGTATTCAAATGCGCATGAGTTCTATGAGCTAGAATGGGTTAAGATATTACTAAGAAGGATACATGATGACCTATATTGGATTGGTGAGGTTCCTATCCACATCACTACAAATCTAATTCATGAGATGACTGGACTTCCTAAGACTGGACTAGCTCTTCCTACTGGAAAGGATGTTAAGAAGTAGGTTGAACAAGTTTTCTTATCTAGAAGCGATAGGTGTGACATGACTATTGATCCCATTAAGGAGAATGACATCAAACTACTCATATGATACTTGGATACAAGTTTCAGCAAGCAAGCAGATTGAATAGTGTGTCTACAGCAACAATTCTGGCAGCAATAAGGATAGTGAGAGATAACACTCAGTACAATCTCTATGAATTATTGTGCGCACAACTAATAGAGAATATCAAAGACATTAAGCATGACAAGAGCAAGATATTCAGGTTGGCTCTTTGATCATCTATTTTTACTTCCACATTGCTGGTAAAGTTACAAATATTTACCTAGATAGGAGCAAGCCTACTATGTCTCAGATATCACTAAAAGCTACATCAGAGAGTAGTGCAAAATATTCTATGGACATGGATATAAAAAATTTTAGGATCAAGATGCAGAAGAGATTCAGGATACTTGAGAAAATAGTTGAGAAGTACAAAGACACCATATGCTTCATGGTGGAGACTAACTGTACTTGCATAGAGGCAGTTGAGCCTAGAACAAAATGGATTCACCCTCTTGGCTATGAAGTTTAAGAATATGTTTTGGAAGGTTATGCACAAGTTCTCCTATCTACATCCAAGGATTCCAATGAACCTAGATGGGGTAATTACAGAGAAAAGACAAATCAAGTCAATTTTGTCTTATACAGTGCTGAAAACAAAAGGAAGGCATCAAGGATTACCTAAAATATCCTAAAAGTTCATGGTGTTACACAAGAAGACCTTGACAGAGCTAGAGAAGCTAAGATAGCCAAAGAACTTGAGAGAGCTCCTAAAAAAGTGAAAATGGAAAAGACCGATGATATTCCTAAAAAGAAAAAGAAGAAATCAAATGTAGACACATCTGTGCCATCAACCACCATTGATCTGGAATCCTCTCCACCTTCTGTACCAAGAAAGAAGTCTAGAGGAAGGAAGAAAGCACCCACTAGTCATCCATCCTCAAGAACTACAAGGAGAAAGGTAAAGAACACACAAGCTCCTCCTGAGGTAGGTTTTAGACCTAGTCTTAATGTGTTAAGGAATAAAATTGTTAATGAAGGAAGATTAGAATCTCTCAAGAATGTATATGAAAAATATCAAGAGATAGAAAAATTAGAGATTCATTCTATGATCATCTCTCACATGATTAAGTTCAAAAGGACAGTATTGGAACTCAAAACTATCATACTAGACAAGGTATGGAACATACTTGATTTATTAAAGAGGCAAGCAATTGAAGAGGATACGAGGATAAGAGAAGAAATGTTGGATAGTCTTCTCCCGGTGTGCTTGCATGATGAGAAAGTCATTTTGTTGGATTTAGTAAAGCCGCACCTAAGAACCAAAACAAGAGTTCTCCATATCATGAATAAGGAGAATGATCTAGTTGGTCAAGAGACTCAGAAAGCATTTGAGTGAGTATTTCTGGATAGACATATGTATCCATCAATGACGCCTACAACAAAGGTAACTCTAGTTCCTCCCAAACAGGTTACAGAACCACTGATTCAAAATGCACCTAAGACAGGTCCATAGGTTTTAGCGCCCTCAGTTTCAATAACTTCTGATACAACAAATAATTCAGGGGATACTATAGTGATTGATAATATCAAGATATCCATGAAATTTTTTGATAATGATATGGACAAAGTTGATAAAGCATTTGTAAGCACTGAAGAAACAAAGGAGGTATGCACTGATGACACATCTTTACATCAAGATGAAGTCCCCCTTAATGATTCAACAGATTTGAATAAAGAACAAGGCAATCAAACTAATGAGATACCAGCTATGGAAATCCCAGTAAAAATTGAATGCATGGATACTAGTTAGAATACTATATTCACACCATCCATTCAACCATCAAACTCATTGTTGTCAAGTTTAACTCTTGACTCAGCAAGTCTGGATGCATGGGAAGAAGAAGAATTTATCAAGATCAGTGTCCTAGCCATGGAAAAATCCAAATAGAAATAGGTTTTGCAAAACCCTCTCTTCTTGGAATCACTAAACATTCTGAATGACCTAGTGCCTGTGGACAAGAAAGTAGTAAAAATTCAGTCAGTTAATGATGTAGACAACATACTAACAAGTCTCAATGCACATTTCACAAGCTTACTAGACTCAGATACTAGAAATGTAGAAGATGAGTATAACAAGGAAAGATTAAATGAATTGGTAAAGAATTTTACCTTAGATCTAAACTCATTAAAGATTGGTCAGTCTATGTTGAAAGAGTTGGCAGCTAAAGGTAGAAATGTAATAGCAAATTGCATGGACAGAGTGAAATTCACCTCTGAACATATCAAGAAGATAGAAGAGGCAAATATCTCAGTTGACAGTATTATAAAATTAGTTGAAACATCCACACAAGACATGAACATCTGCAACAGTATCTATCAAGGTCAGCTAGACAAGATTGAAAAGGCAAAATTCAAAATTAATAAGATAAGAATCAGGCAGACTCAACTAAGAAATGCACTAGTGCCCTCCTTAGCAGTTCTGGATGAGAAGATCAAACAGATTGATGCCACTATTGTCACGTATGATTAAGGTCCCTGCATAGATCTAATAAAAATGGAGAAGCTCAGATATTCTCTATGCACCCATCTCCGGATAGTTGATGCAATGAAGGCATTTTGGCAAAAAGAGATCAAGTCTCTTCAGATTGGATATTCAGATGTATACATAGAGTAAGTATTTAAAGACTTACAATTTTGACACCTTTGTCATTAATGTCAAAGGGGGAGTAATGTATGTATGAGGAGAAGTGTATATATATGCAAAGAAATATATAGTATATATCAAGAGAAGAAAATATACAGTTTTTGATGTTAGTCAATTTTGAGTAACTTAGCCACAGTCCTTTGTTGCCATTAATGACAAAGGGGGAGATTGTTGGAAAGTTGAATCCTAGAGAGTATATGGCTTGTTTTGTGTTGTCATTATGGAAAAAAAGTCATATGGAGTTTTGACAACAAACTTAGTAATGAAAATTGACTAAGTACAAAAGACAATACAGAACAGAGACACACAGATGATCAGAGCACCAGCGCACGTGTGTACGGGTGATTTATACTAAGTGCCTTTAGAAATAAGCTCTATGGTATGTTTTTATGCTTACCCCATACACACATGGTACAGAATGGCAGTATAGACAAGTTACAAAAAGAACAAGTACACTAGCAGTTCATAATACAGAGTATGAAGCCGAATTCATGTTTTTGATTAGTGTGTAATATTTTGTTATGTAAAGGCTAAGCGCCTATTGTAATAAGTTTGTAATAATTTATTAAAAATTGTTGTAAACACGCTTAACTCAATTTTTTTGGAAGCATTGTGAATGTTGTTTTTGGGCCGACTAAGGTCTTGTTTAAAGTCACGTCTATTCAGGCATAAACATATATATATATATATATATATATATATATATATATACAATATAAAGATATATTTCACGAGTCAAAGAAATAAGAAGAGTAGAGCAATGTAAAGATGTTAGCATGAGATAGAGCCCCTAAAGAAGATAAGAGTATAAGTGCATAACTGGAACTAATCAAACATCTGTGTCATATACAGTAGTTCACTTTTGGATATAGTGCATATCTATTCTCAGGAGGTTGTAGCCTTCTTTCTTATTGAGCAGTGAGCTCTTGGAAAATGAGTCCTCACCCCTAATAGGTTTATTTGTAAAAGACTCCTAATAGGGTCAGGCCTTTAACTAGGTCATTGTACTTGCATTGTAAAGACTGGTCCTAACAGGGCAAAGGAACTTTAATAGGTTCATTATACTAGTGCAATATTTGTGGGTACTAATTCCACTGGGGTTTTCCTCTAATCAAGGTTTCCTCATAATCATATTATGTGTTATGTGATCTTGTGTTAAGATTAAAGTGATATATAATTGTTTTATGTTTAAAGTTGCTGAAATTGAATAAATAGCTAAACATTGATTCACCCCCCTCTTAGTGTTTCCAAAAGAAATTGCAAACTCAATTGCAAAAACTGGTACAATGACTGATAGGAAAATTAGATAGTGGGAGAAAATTGAGCCAAAAGACGAACATAAGATACAAGATGCAATAATCAGGGCAATGGTCAAGTTCAAGTACATACCAGTATAATTTATAGGCCAAATACCCAAAGAACTGGGTGAATGAATTTCACAACAATGGTCATATTCTCTACACACAAAAAAGGAAGCAAGGGAGAGGGTACTTGTCACACTCATGCCTCCTGAATCAAAGATGGAAGAAATCAAAGAAATAATGAAGAAGCACTCAAGTAAATTTGTAGTAAAGACTAGAGCTTACAAAGTGCTAGAAGATAAATTTATAGGGCTAGACGGCATGACCGAGGCAAAATGTAGACAACTCCTAGATATACCTATAGAGTCAACAAGTTGTGAGAATCAATTAATTCTCACTGACACACCTCATGTAGAGGAGGAGAAAGATAAGGCAATTCCTAAGAAAATTGATTTGGATAATGTAGATACTAATGAGCCCATTGACTTAGATGAAGTCATGGATGATCTTGACATTCAAGACATCGCTCATTATGATTCAGATAAAGATTGAAAAAAAGAAGATGATGTAATTTTCATATCTCTTAAGGATCAAAACAAGCAACAAGAATTGGAGACAAAAATGAATAAGGACATGGATGTTGCTGATGAAATATGGACAAACACTTCAATTGTTGACATCACAGGTTTGGACCCTGCCGATCAACTACAAAAAGATGAAGATGTCACTGCTCAATAGGATCAAACCAATGAGAAGGACACACTTCTAGATGCAGCATAAGTAGGAACACAAAATAACATGCTAGTATTGATGAAGGCAATCAATCTGCTAGAAGGAAATGAAGAGTCAAATGCAGAAGATACAAGCATACCCGAAGACAAGGGTGACATAGAAATAAAAGACACACCAGATGAACCAAAGGATACAAGTGTAGAACAAGCTACAACTGATGATCAGAAAGACACGTCTACTAATCATAATAAAGAAGAAGATAAACAAGTAGAAGAAGACAAGCTGAAGGAAAAGAGTGAAGAAGTAAAGATAGATGAACATGAGAAGAAAATGGAAGAGAAATTTGTAGAAAAACCCAAGGTTGATGGAGAGACATCTTCACCAAATCAACACATGAACCCTGAGAAAAAAACACAAGAAGCTTCATCTACAAAGCCTTCACCGAGTGCCCCAGAGAAGAAAAATGAACTAGCAATGGTAGTTCATACATCTGCTTCTAGCCAGATCTCAAGGAAGAAGAAAAGAAAGAATAAGAATCCAGTCACTCTGGATGAAATTATTGAGATTCTAGTATGTGATCCCAGGACACTGGATCCTACTAAATTGATAAAGTATGCAAGACTTTGTGAAAGGAAATCCATGCAGGACAAGTTGAGAAAAGCCACCGAAGAAGCAAAGGTACTTGAAGTTGTACAAGATATACTTCAACAAATTGTACCTGATATAGATGTTGATCAAACAACCCTAATAATTGATCAATTAGTGGTTCTCACTGATGCCATCACATCTCAGAGCATAGATACTGAGAAGGATATGGATGCTAGACTTGAAAAGAAGCATGAATTCAAGTTAGCAGAAAAGATAAGCCAAGAAGTTGCACTTCAAAAGGTTAAGCTTTCTAAACTGGTAAGCAAAGTAGACCCAATTATTTTAGAAGCAATAACCTTAATACAAAAATTATGCACCTTAGATAAACTCACAAAGGAGTATACCCACAAGATAGCATAGATTGATGTTGATCTTCAAACAAGTGCACAAAGTCTCACAAACAGTGAAGAGACAATCAAATTGCACAATGAACAGGTCAAGCAAGCTCAGAAGCTGAGACAAGACATACAAATTGTAGAACCAAGTTTAGAGATGAGGTGAATGAGCTTCAAGCTCAACTCTTACTGACACTCTCATTACTACAAAACCATATGATAGAGGCAAGAGCACTTATTGCCACCCCAGAAATGTCTGTCCTAGACAAGATTTATGAAATGCACACCAGAATTGAGTAGAGAACATGGAACTAGAACTCCTCAAAGAAAAATGGGAGAAAATGATTGAAGATATTAGGAACACCCACTCCCACATTCTTGACAGACAGTAAGTTGCACATTTTTGTCACATTTTTGACAACTTATAATTTGTACATTTTTGTCATGAGTATCAAACAAAGGGGGGAATGATATGTAAAATTAATCAGTAAAAGGGGGAAATGAAAGGAGGAAATGATATGTATAGTCAGTCATTTGAAAGAGGAAATAACAAAAAGGGAAATGTATAGTACAAAGGCAAGTATACATGTACATATACTTATACTCTACCAATACATACAGTTAGGGGAGTCATATAATGACAAGGATATATACATGGTGTACATACTAAACACTTTAGTATTATGCACATATCAGGTTTTGATACTAATGTCAAAGGGGGAGATTGAAGACATTATATTTTTCCATTAGTATATACAAGAAAAACATGATGAACACCATCAGTTTACACTACACTGAAAAATAGGGCACAACACTACCTGACACCAAGATTACCAATATTTCCAAGTACAAAGCATCTCAACAAACACTATTCAGTGTTACCCGATGACAAAAAGGATAAGGGAACCTGACAAGTAACCAATAGTGCAACCTGATGAAACAATCAAGAGTGGAACCTAAAAGATGAAGGGAACCTAACAATCAGTTCAACAAAGGAACACTGACATAATTTCAGTTCACACCGACAATCAAGAACCGACAGTCAGTTATATCCTGAAAAAAGTGGATCTGACTTTCCACGTTAGATAAATCACTGAAGTTTTATATTTAGCTTCTTGATTTGTTTTAAATCCATTACGTGCTGAAAAAGCAATGTAATAATTATATTTTTTATCAGTATAACTATTTTAAAACATGCAAACTAAAGGATCAAGGTCAAGTTGTATACCTTGGATCAAGAGTTAACATTGTAATGCATGATTCTAGAATAGGTCAAATACTTGTATAAATAGATGCTTAATCAATTATGAACATGTTGTTCGATGATGATTGTAGCCACTAAGAGCATCTAAGGATCAGACAAGAGAATTCATGCAACAACACAGACAAAGATCAAATCCGTTGTCAAGAACAGAACACAGGCTATCGACGAGCAGGAAAAGGTATTAATCAATCACTATAGGTGATATTCATATTCTGTGAGTTTTAAAGGATTTATAATTAGAAAATATAGATTGTATACAGTTAGGTCAAACATACTGTACTCATTCTAACAAGTGTGGCACACTTAAGAAATCCTTTCAAGGAAGGTGGACTTAACAGTCCTATTGTAAATCTCTTAACTGAGTGCACACTTCATTAGTGTTGCTAGAATCTCTTAATAGAGTAGATCCTAATAGGTCTCTACATTAATACTCCTAATAGGGTAGATCATCAGAAGTGATCAATTACAATCCTTTATCGGCTCCCTTCCATTCTACAGATAGTGAAGTTTTGTGGTTTCCATCCCCACCAGTGTTTTTACTTCCTAACAAGAGTTTTCTATGATATCATATCTTGTGTTATGTATCTATTATTTTCATGAATGTTTCTATGAATTTTGCATATAATTAAGTTTATGAATTAATAATACATACATAAGAAAGAACATTAGATATGGTTGGTAATACAGTAAATATTGTTTACTAATGATGAAAGGTGAAATGTGTTAAAAGTTTTAGAGGTACTGATTCAACCCTCCCCTCTCAGTACTACTTCCCATTAATCACAACATATCCCAACCATTTCCTAGTGTGAACCAAGCGACTGAGGAAGAGGTAGAAAACTCAGAAGATGAGCCATAACTAGAACTGAAGAGTGAACATGATGAGAGACACCCAAACTGGGGGCAACTGGTCACTATTTCTCACATATTAGGTCTACCACACTTCCTAGATATGAGGATACATGCCATTGAAGTATCCCCATACCACCTCACATCAGTACAAGAAGGTGTAGGAAAAGTCACAGTACAATAAAATGAAGATGACCTCGAAGAAGGCTGTTCTAGTGAAGACAAAGGGGTCTTCATGACCATAATAGAGTACCTAGGAAGGTTTGATGAAATTCAAAATAACTCATGAATATGAATTTGGTCAAGGTACAAAGAATTATTTAGAAGGAAGGAATCCAAATTGGGGGAAACTAGTTGCTCCTACTCATATCGTAGACATAGCTCATTCTGCGGGGACAAGTTCCAATGAATATAAATGAGATTATCTCTCAGATACTACAATAGATATTAAAGTGAATGTTATCCATAAGTATGCAACTCAATTTGAGAAAGGAGAAAGTTTAAATTATGCCTAGAAAACTGTCCTTCCTTAAAACATTAATTCAAAATGTGGAGATGATAGTAGAGATAATCACACTAGAGCTAGGCTTACGTTAAGAATTGATATTGTTCCTCTCAGAATTATTCTAGAGTGACTGTATACTTGAGAAGAGAATCAAAGAATTCACATTAGGTCAAATAAGTTAAATTCACAAAATAATAACATTGACTCTAATAGTGAAGTTAGGACGCTTCACGATCTAGGGAGTCCTTTAGAGAGTGACGTGATAGATCTTCTCTTAGCCATCAAAAGTCTTGATCATGATAATGCAATGCTATCTTTAGAGCCTACTAAATCATTATCCTTAATCCATCCTAAATTTATTGATTGGAACTCAAGTGAGCCTGTGAACCAAATCTATTCTCCAAATGACTACACTTTGTCCTGTTACCTAAATGCTATCGAGCCCCTCACTTCTTCCATCAGTGCAATGAGTGCAAATATGACAGAGGGAGATATCAAGTTTCTCAGTCTAAAAAGAGAAATAAAAAGAGGTCTGATAGTGAAAGCCACTTTTTGGTAGTGTCAGAACCAAAAATAGTAAAAACAAAAGGCGTATCCAATGGTGAAAAGCTCCTAGAGGTGCTAGAGGATGGGACACTTGATATCTTACTCGATCACTTTTAGGAGCAATATTTAGTGCTGATAGAACCTACACAATCAATCAACTAGGAACAATCGAGGTGCCTCAATTGATTTATCTGGCACAATCTTTTCCCAAAGAGGAGAAGCAATAGTTTACCATTTTTTCATGAACAAGAAGATCAACTTCACTTGGTCTTACTCAGACATGCCAGAGTTTGATACAAACTGATAATGCACTACTTGTCAATTTCTATTGGAGTGCCAGTCAAACAGAAGCTCAGAAAGATGCACCCTCATGTAGCACTATTGGTTAAAGCAGAGCTAGAGAAGTTATTGAAATCCAAATTCATTTGAGCTATTGCATATGTCATTTGGATCTCTAACATTGTGCATATTTCAAAAATTGATAAATCAATCAGAGTCTATACAAATTTCTAAGATTTGAACAAAGCTTGTCCAAAGGATGATTTTCCACTTCCCAACATTGACATGATTGTAGATCTTACAACAAGATATGAAATTTATTCTCTTATGGATGATTTATCCATGTATATCTAGATAAAAATAGCACCTAAAGACCAATAAAAGACAAATTTCACGTGTGCTTGGGGCACGTTCTGTTGGAATGTTATGCCTTTTGGCCTAAAAAATGTAGGAGAAACATACTAGCGGGCTATGACAGCCATATTCTATGACATGATGCACATGAATATGGAAGACTATGTTTATGATACTCTAGAAAAATCAGTGAAAAGAGCTACATACTTGGCCAATTTAGAAAGGATTTTTAACAGAATGGAACAATTCAAACTAAGGCTCAATCCAAAAAAAGTGTGTCTTTGGGGTGACATCAAGTAAGCTCCTTAGATATATCATCTCAATGAAAGGAATTGAAGTTGATTTAGAGAAATTAGCAACGATTATGGAAATTCAACCACCAAGGAACATCAGTCAAATCATAATGTTACAAGGAAAGCTCTAGTTAATTATGAGGTTTATCTCACAACTAGCAGATAAGGCACAACCTTTCACAAAAAACATTACACAAGGGTGTAAAATTTCAGTGGGGTGAAGGATGTGAGAAGAATTTTCAATAGATCAAAGAATACTTAACGAATCCTCCTGTATTAATGGCACCAATGCCAAGAAAACATCTTTTTCTCTACATTTCAGCTACATAAATGTCACTTGGAGCTCTGTTGGAACAAAATGATGAAATAGGAAAGGAATGGGAAATCTAATATATAAGCAGGACAATGGTTTCCTATGGGAAAAAATACACCATCATTGAAAAAGCTTTCTTAGCGGTGGTATTTTATTCTCAAAAGCTTCGACACTATATGCTTGCGCATTCCATCAAATTAATTACAAAAATTGATGCTTTAAAGTATTTGTTAACCAAAGCATCCTTTGACTGGAAGAATCATGAAGTGGGTGATGGTACTTAGTGAATTTGACATTGAGTACATAGATAGAAAGGCCATCCGAGGAAAACTCATTACCGATCATATGGCAGATGCTCCTCTTCAAAATAATAAACCATTGAGCATAGAATTTCCAGATGAAGCTATTTTACACCTGATGGAACACTCTTGGAAAATATTCTTCGATGGATCATTCACAAAGCAAGGGTCTGGAGCTAGTGTCCTCTTTATAAGACCCCAAGGGTACAAAACTCCAAAATCCTATAAAATGAACTTTCCCTATACAAACAACATAGCTGAGTATGAAGCTCTGGAAAATGGACTCAAGTTGGCCATTAAATGGAAGATCAAAAAATTGCACATCTATGAAGATTCTCAATTAGTGATCAATCAAGTGAATGATCAATATCAAACCAAGGATGATAATCTTATGCCATATAAAAGTATGGTTGATAACTTAAAGAAGTATTTTGTATTCATCACCTTTCAACAAATACCAAGGGAAGCAAATAAAGCTGCTGATGCCATGGCTACTTTGGCCTCAATTTTAAAATTGGAAGAGAACCAATTTCACTATGACTTCATGGTGGAAGAACTCCCTTTTCCATCTTATGACTCCCCAAAATCCCAAATTGTATGCTCAATTGTGGGCACTCAATCCTCTTGATATAGCCAGATCCATTCCTACCTATGTGACCAAATAATTCCTGATGACCTATCTATAAATGAGAAGAGAAACCTTACAAGAAATACTACACATTATTTGATCATCGCTAACGATTTGTATAGACAAGGTCTAGATTGAACTCTCCTTAGGTGTCTAGAATATGAAGAGTCCAAACACGCACTAAAGGAAATCCACAAAAGTATATGTGGGTCCCACTTGAATGGTATGTCATTAGCTAAGAAACTCCAAAGAGTAGGGTATTATTGGACTTCTATGGAGAAGGACACTATCTAGTTTGCTAAATCCTATAAGAAATGTTAATTGCATTATAACCCAATCCATGCTCCTTCTAGAGAGTTGTTACCTTTTATCACACACTGGCCATTCCAACAATGGGCCTTTGACTTGATAGGGAAAATATATCCCTCCTCATCTAGTGGACACAAATTCATTATTACAGCCACTGAGTACTTTACTAAGTGGGTTGAAGAGGTCCCACTCATCAAAGCAGCTAGGAAACAAGTATCCATGTTTATCCAAACTACATCATCTGCAAGTATACCTTCATCTATTATAAAAAATAAGAATGGACAATTCAAAAATAGAGATTTGGATGAATCATGTCAGAATTTCATAATCACCCAACACTATTCATCTATCTACTACCCTCAAGGGAATGGAGAGTCTGAGGCCTCCAATAAGAAAATATTAAAAATATTGCACAAGACAGTGAGTAAGTTAGGAAAAGACTAGAATCTCTAGCTAAATCTAGCTCTGTGGGCTTATCAAACAAACATCAAAACACATACAGGGGTAATGCCATTTGCATTGGGATATGGTGCAGAAGCTGTATTACCTATTGATGTAGAAATCCCATCACTTAGGATTTCACTACAAGGGCTCATCATTGATGAAGATTACCAGATTTCCAGAATCCAAGAACCAAAACTACTTGATGAATGAAGAAAAGAAGCATTCAACCATCTAAGGATCTATCAGAAAAGGATGTATAGAGGTTACAACAAGAAAGTACAACATAGAGAATTCCAGGTTGGAGATCTTGTACTCAGAGAAAATCCAAAGAATCAACAACCTCGCGAACAAAAGGGTAAATTCAAACCCAACTAGCTAGGTCCCTTCATGATCACTACATCATTCATTTTTGGAGCCTATCAACTCTCAAATCTAGAATGTGAGACATTTCTTGATCCAATCAACACAATCCACCTAAAACAATTCTACAACTAGACATTTTGAGCAGTACCTATACAGAGAAAATGATCCTAAAAAAAAATAAAAATAGAAAAAAGAAGAAAAGCCAAAAACATTTATAAAAAACCCTGAAACAATGATCATCCTGGTGAAAACTTGGCAAACAGGTGCGTTAATGGATCAACCAAACACTAAAACATTTGGGGTCAAATTTCGACACCAATTTGCGATGGCGCTACCATTTATGTGTGATTTTTGTGTTTTTTTTCCAAGTGCCCCCGATGCTGTCGTAATAGCAACAATACTGTCATAATTGTGACACTCTCTTGATTATAAACAAAAAAAGAAGAAAAATAAAGGCTCATTTGTGATCGAGCTATGACATGTGAGCGGAAGAGGTCCCTAATGATGAGCTTGGTTTTTCCTGGTAACACAACGATGCTCAGCTACTTGCCAAGGATATGTCACCCATGATTTAGTTCATTGCAAGGTGAGTAAAAATCTCCAACACCAATTTGATTTTCCAAATCCGTAGTAATAAGAAACCATTTGATTTTCTTCTATTATTCTGTATTAGGCATTGTGATCGAGCTGTGGCATGCGAGTGGAAGAGAGCCCTAATGATGAGCTTGGTTTTTCCTGGTAACACAGCCACTCAACTGCTTGCTGATGATATGTTGCCCATGATTTAGTTCATTGCAAGGTGAGTAAAAATCTCCAACACCGATTTGATTTTTCAAATCCACAGTTATAAGAAACCATTTGATTTTCTTCTATTGTTCTATATTAGGCATCTCTATATGTATATTATTAATATCAGACCCGTTGTGTCTACATATATACATACATTTGGCTTCATAAAAGTGAGTGCATATAGGCACAAGATATAGGCATGAGTGACAATTATCCTATCCCTCGGAGGATCATAAATTGGCTTACCCTTGTGGATGCCATGAATCCCTCAAATATCCCTATGAGCATGTATAAATCTCTTTGCTTCACGCTGGCCATGGGATCCCGTATCCTCATCAACAAATAATGTATCTCTAGGAGCCCCTCAAAGCCCTAGATATTCATTCCCTTGTTTGGATAAACCCTGGT
>MU226413.1:2246598-2270507 GCA_018584345.1 Thuja plicata
AGCCCTATGGCTTGAGATGGAACTCAAAATCACATAAAAAACTAAAGATACAACCATATTCTTCTCTCCAAGCTTGAGCATACCCTCCCAATAAAATAGACAACTACAAATATGCAAACAACAAGATTATGGAACAAACCATTGGAGCTCACCTCCCATCTTAGGTCTCTATGAGACCACCCCCAAGCTAGGGGAAACAAGAAGAGGCTGGGAGACATACAAGAAAAACACCACACCTAAAACAACACATAACTCCCTCCCATGTTCATGCACAAAATGAGTCATTATGGACCCAAAATAGGGGTGAAGGTGGGAAAACCATGGAGGAGATAGCCAAAAGCAGAATTACCTCAAATATGCACAAATATTCCCATGCCTTCCAAAGGCTACTACCACATCCAAAGAGATCATAAACCACATCTATACCCTTATCACCCCCATGAAACTTTTGAAGTTTTTATGGCACATGGAGCCCATAACATCCATGCTACATCCCTCTTCTTCCCAAGAAGAGACTCTACACTACCATGGTTTCCCAACTAAGCCCTTCAACCACAATGAATCTCCTCCCTCCCAAGGGTGAGATATGTCATTCACTCCCATAAACAACACAACACAAACAACAAGGAAAGAAAGAATAAAAGATACAAAAGAAAATCCTCACAAACATAATATCACAAATCTACATTTCACAACATGAAAATTTGAATAACTAAATTTCAACAAGATTGAAGCAAGAATTACAATTTAAAAATCCTCTTAAAATTTAGGTGCACCAACCTTAATCCTAGCAATATGATGTGGTTGAGATGATCCCTTTCCTCTTATCTCTCTTCCCTTGGCTTTTCTCTAGTATTTCCTCCAAGAACATTCTACAAGTCTCCAAAAATTGAGAGTGGGAAATCAACCCCAACTCTCCTCTCCCTTTACCCTAAAAGGCTCTCTCTCCCACTCCACCTCTTTCCCTTCAAGAAAGCTAGAGGCATGTGTCCTCCCTTCTAACATATGTGAACTTCATGCAAGGAGGTAACTCCACTATCTTGGAGAAGGTGAGTGTCCTTTTCCCCTTCTCCCAATTTTCGCCACTATCCTAGAAGGGAAATTAAGAAGGCCTAGAAAAGAGGTTTTGACACTCAAAACAATGAAAAACAACCCCTAACCCAATGTAATACATAAAAACTAGAAAATATTAACTCTAACTACCTCAAAGGACTCAATTTAACCCTTCAAAAATACCTTTTTTGTTTGCATTTGAAATTCAAGAATGGTACTCATGACTTGGGTTATCAAGGCAACTTACCTCACATGGTAACACTTCAACTAACCTAGGGTATAACTCCACTTAAAACCAAATCCACATAGGCATGCCATGTCACAACACATGTGTCAATTGACACTACAGAAGCACCTCACATTTACGCCATGGCATGTTTAAAAAAAGAACTATAAAAATAAGAAATGAAATAAATTTACAACCATGCAATACCACATTTATAATATTTATAACATTTACAATTTAGGTTATTTCCCCTTTAGGGCTAACCTTGGCTTCACAAGGATATTAAAAATTTATCCCAATCATGTTTCCCCGATTGACACCATGGTTATTCCTCCTGCACACTCGAACAAGCATCAGTAGTCCAAGAAAAAAAAGCACATATTAATGTCATATCACATTATAATATATTCCTTTAACCAAAATTTATACATCTCTATTTAGAACTAGATCAATCATAATATTTAACTAATAATTCTCATTACTATGGAAATCGCTTATCTAAGCTACCAATATGAAG
Organism: Thuja plicata; assembly: GCA_018584345.1. Lineage (NCBI taxonomy): Eukaryota > Viridiplantae > Streptophyta > Pinopsida > Cupressales > Cupressaceae > Thuja > Thuja plicata. Next base: position 2,248,395 of record MU226413.1, read on the forward strand.
CATTTGCAGAATTTAAACCAAATTTCATATTTACATGTTATAAGATCATATTGCAATATCAAATAAAAATGGAAACAATTAAATCATGCTAACAAGGACTGAGAATCATATATGTAAATACGTCTAAGAATCATCAAAATAGAGTCATCATATGATATCACTACTATAAAAGGTCCAAAATGAAATGTATCAAAAATAATGTATCATCCAGATAAATATGATATAACACTATCAAATCTGAAAAGGATGGATCAGGGTAGGACCTCACACATTGAGCACAATGTCTAATAAGGATTCAAAGTTTATAGGGCACTTATGGAGGACTTTGTTGAAGAAACTTGGTGCAAATATGTCATATAGTTATACCTACCATCCATAAACAAATGGAATTTTTTTTTTGTTAATAGGTCATTGGGGAACCTAATAAGGTCCCTTATTAAGGAGCATGTTCAGTCTTGGGATCTGATATTGCCTCAGGAAGAATATGCCTATAATGACTCCATAAACCAAACCATAGGAAGAAGTCCCTTTGAAGTTGTTTATGGTATGAACCCAAGGGGTTTTTATGAGTAGAGGGATATTCATGGAAAGGAGACGAGTTATCAAGGAGAAGATTTTTCCACCTTAATGAGAGATATTCATCACCAAGTGAAAGACATCCTTCAAAAGAATGTGGAAAAGTACGAGGAGATGGAAGATTTGAAGAAGATAGATGTCTGTTTAAAGTTGGAGACTTAGTAATTTCACATCCCAAGAAAGAAATGATTCCTAAGGGAAATTATATAAAGATAATGATGAAGAAAATAGGGCCTTGTAGGGTGGTCCATAAATTTGGAAAAAATGCATATTAGATTGAGTTTCCTCTAGGGGTAGCCATATCACCAATATTTAATGTATCTACTTTGTATCCTTTTAAAATATCTATTATTGTAGGTGAAGATACATGTACAAGGAAGAAGGTGTACACAGAGTATCTTGTTAAATGGAAGGGCCTACCTGATGAATATTCCACATGGATGATTGAAGATGACATAAAGAAGCATGGGACATCAGCTCCAAAACTCATCTCAAATGGGTCTTCATATTTTTCTCTCTTTGAGTGTATGGTGGAGGAGAAACTATTGATTACATGGACTCTATTGATACTTTGTAATGATTTTTTTCTTTAGATATTTGTTTTGTGTTATTTTGTGTTGTAATAAGGTCCTAATGACCATTTCCAATCTTTTCAAGTCATATTGTAAGGATTTTATGCCAATTGTCACTCCTATACCTCTAAGGTCCTAAATTGGTCAAAGATGGCCAAACCCTCTAAATGTATCCAAATGGAGTAGAAAAAATGTAATTTGTGTCTTGAAGCCATTTTTTGGTAGGTTAGGAAGGTTCTAGGTGAGTTTGAAGTCATTTGGACACTTTACAAAAAAAAATGTAAAAGTTGCTTGACAACTTTTACAAGTTCTCAAGCAACATTAGAAAATTTTGAATACCAATGTCCAACCAATTAAAATTTTGGTTGAGATAGTTGGGAAATATTTAAAAAGGTATAAAATTCCTCTTTTGGTAAAGGCATGAGGTTGTTGAAGATTTTGGTGGAGAAAATTCAATACAAATTGCTCTGATTTCTAACTTATAACTATTTTTTCTGTGTTTCCTTGACTTATACAGTTTCATAAAGTGAATTTGATTTTAGAAACATACATGGATGGAAAAATATATGAATCTAATTTTATTTGAACTCGATTTCGTTAATTTTCGTTACAAATAGAAGGAGATATTACATTTTCTTTCCAGATTGGTTTGAAACCCTCCATACCTAGGTTTTGACACAAAATACGTATAAAACCTCTTTCCACCGTTAGAAAAATCCCATATATAGAGAAATTCTATATTTGAGGGTCTTTTCTAATATTATTTTGGTTACATAGAAAATGGTGTTGATGGTTGCAAGAAAATTGACCCTAGGCCTGACATCTCTATGAGACATGCCTAGAAATGGTGATTGTGAATGCTATTTGGAGTGTTGCGATGACATTGGATGTTTTGAGATTAATGTAAATGTATTAGCCATTGGTTGAGTTGATAGTTTCCATTTGGGAGGTAGTCACTTATTAAAAGTGACCTAATTGTCCCTTAAAATCAATTGCTAGTCAAATTTAGACCATGTTGTTCCAAAGGACCTTATACTAATTTTGACATATGTTTCAAAAATCACAAAAGGTATCTATAAATGGTCTTACTTTTTGTCTAAGGTCAGGGGATAAAAATTTATAGTAAAAAACCCCCAAAATAGGGCTAGTAGGCCTAATTGGGCTTAATGAAGGGATGACCTTGAATGGTGTGTTGGGTTTGTTTCAATGGTGGATTTGAGTTAATTAGAGTTAATTTAATTTTTAAAAATCTGAGACAAATGCATGAATCCTTGGTTGGGTCTGACACCATGTTGACCTATATTGCCTTAGAGGAGTCACTATCTTGCCTTGTGGTTGCTTAACCTTGGAACCTTCCATTTGCTTCATGTGTCTGGTCATTGAGAGTCTTATCTGATTTGATCTTTTTCAACTTGGTCCTCTGCATCACAATTCCTTTGCAATATTGAATCATACATACCATAGGGGTATTTAGCAACATTCTGGTACAAAATTGTAGAATTCACTAGATCAAAGATTGAATTTTCAACACACAGACTACTATTTCCATTTTTTCTACCTTCCCTTGGAATATTTTCCTTTTCCATTCCTTCCATATCTCCCATATAATATAATTAGGACACACTTTCCATATGCAAGAGAAAATAGACTTAAAGGAGATAGTTCGCCAACTTTGAAACATTTTGTATAAAAGTTTGAGGAAAATGTGTTTCCCAGTTAAAGTTTTGTAGGACAAAATGCCAACAATGACAAGAAAATTTACAATGCAATAAAAAATGATCTACCCCTTCCTTATCTTCTCCACATAACACACACTAAAATGGACCATGAAAACCCAAATTTGCAAACATTTCTCCAGATAAAATTATTTTTCAGAGCCAACCATGTGAATGATATAACTTTGGAAAAAAAAACTTGTTCTATACCAACTAATGCGACCAACCTTATTCTTCTTATGCATTTTCCAATAAATCGCAACTAATTTTAATAGAATAGTCTCCACTTTTAGATACACACCATAAAAAATCACCCCCTCTGAAAAAAAATCATTTCTTCTTTCTAACACTTCCTTAAACATATTTATGACTTCACTACTGAGATTCAATTCCTCAAAATTTCTCCACTATCAATTGGATGCAAAACCATCTCCTACTTTGACCATATAATCAAATAAAGTATTACCCCACAAAGATTCAATAGTTATTTTAATGGTATCAAATCTACTATCCCTTGACAAAAATGTAAAACACTCCCAAGTGTCTTCCCAAAAGTTGGACTTTGCACCTTTACCCAGTTTCCATGTGAGATAGTTTGTAATCACTTGTCTACAACCAATCATGAAGTTATAGATTATAGACTATTTTGTTGGGTATTTAATGACAAAGATTTTTTTGGATGTTGTTTTTCCAAATATTTATGACTGAGGATTACAACCCATTTTTTATTAGCATTTCTATACATCTTCCACACAAGCTTAGTCCCCAAAGCTTCATTTAATAGATTCCATTTATAGATACCAATGCCACCAACAACTTTGGGTTTTCAAATTTTATCCCATGCATATAGGGTAATTTTATCCTTATCCCATCTTCCATTCCAAAAGAACTTCCACATTTTTTGCTCAATCAAATTGAGGATATTCACAAGAATATTCATTCACATCATAGAGTAAATTTGGATCATTAAAATTACAAACTTTAGCATTTCTATCATTCTCATCGAAGACAACCACTAACTCTTCCACCCATCCAAAAGACAAATACAATATTCCTCCATCTTATTCCACAAATGTGATCTACTAACACCATCAAAAAGTGAGATTCCTAAAAATTTCTCTGGTAGAGAACCCTATTTGATATTCAAAATTTTACAAATATCCCTTTTTTTCTTAGGTGGTCTTAATGCATCTAGCCTCTCTAAAGGACTCCTCACCAATCAAAATGATATCATAAACAAATTGTTGATGTGAAGAAGCTTCAATCACAAGGGCAATTTTAACACCATTCCATCTACCCTCTTGCCTCCTTTTCATGATTATCCTTCCCAATAATTCTGCCATTATAATGGAGAGGGAAGGAGAAAATGGGTCACCTTGACAAATACCCTGGGAATACTCAAAAAAACTTGTGGAATTCCTTTAACTAATACAAAAATATAGGGGTGAAAATGTAACTCCTAGTCCATGCAGTTCAATCACTATGAAAACCAAAGGCACGAAGAACTTTGAGAAGAAATTGCCTATCAACCTAATCATAATATTTCTATATATCACATTTCACAAGCATTCTATTCATGTTTTCCTTCCTTATGTATTGTACAACCTCATGTGAAAGGATAATGCCTTAAGAATTGGGGCGTGACACAAAACTACTTTTCTCTTTTGACATAATCAACCAAAGAATATTTTTAAGTCTATTTGTAATGACTTTAGAAATCAATTTGTAGATCACTTTGTACAAAGATATCAACATAAAATCATTGAAAGAGGTACTCACATCCTTTTTTGGAACCAAAGAAATGAATGTATTATTCAAATTTATGCACATAGAGGCCTCCATCCTTGATACTTCCACCACACCCCAAATATCATAATTGATAGTTTCCCAAAAAAATTGGTAAAAAATCATATGGAAACCATCTGAGCCAGGGCTATAGTATCCCCCAAGGAAAATACTACCTTTTTTACCTCCTCTAAATCAATTGGTTTGGGAAGCATATTATTTTTCTCTTTTGATATAATCAACGAATTGAAACCTGAGATTTGCTGATCCAAAATTTACACATCCACACTAGAAGGAAGAGATAAATACCTTGGAGAAAAATCTAACAAATTTAGATTTAATTTCATTCTAGTTAGTCAACAATATTGTATATTTTTGGATCTTCTAGCTTTCACTAAAGAATGGAAAAAATTTGTGTTCTTGTCCTCAAATTTTAACTAGTGTTCTCTTGACATTTTCTTCCAAAAAACTTGTTTTCCCAAAATCCAAGAGTATTGTTGTGTCAAAACTTTTTCCTCATAACATTTGACATTTTTCATCCCATTGGTGATGACATGACTATTGAGATCTTCAAGCTTCTGTTGAATCTTAGCCTTCTCCTAAAAAATGTTCTTAAAGCACTTCTTATTCCAATCCTTTGAGGTATTCTTTATATACTAGAGCTTCTTAATAAATACAAGGGCCTTCTTTCCTTGAAAGGCTGGAGCATTTTTTCATCGAGAATCAACTAGCATTGGGAGGTTGTTATCACGAAATTACATAATCTCAAACTTGAAGGGAGATATAATGGGAATAACATCATCGTGAAAGTGTAAAGAGACCGAAAAGTGAATAGGGAAGAATGTGAGATTCAAAAACAAAGGGATATGAATCCCAACCTATCACAACATAGAATCTTTCCAACTTCTCACCAATGTTAGAGAAACCTTTCCTCCTATTAGTCCATGCAAAGATTCAATCATTGGAATTGATTTCAATGAAAATGTTACTTTTAAAGAATGACTGAAAATCCTACTAAACAACACCAATTTTTACACAAACCCCTTTTTATCAGAAGAAACCAAAGTTGCATTAAAGTCATCCCTACAATGAAAATTGAGGAGCCAAACTCCCAAATATTTCTACCCAAAAACTCCCACAAAACCCACTTTTGGCCTATGCCTATGGGACCATGCACATTGATGAAGAAAACCTCTTTATTATTAATCCTTAAAATTAGTTTGATGACTTGCTAGTTTGGGCCTTTGCTTACTTCAAAAGATGATCCAAAGTTTGGGTTCCACAAGAATCCAAGGCCCCCTAAGGCCCCAACATCTTCCACAAAAAAACCATTATATCTTTTCCAGTTTTTGATGATATTAGAAAATTCCATTTGACACAACTTAGTTTCTTGGAGAATTATTATATCTGGGCATTCCTAATCAAAACAAGATTCAATCAAATGCCTTTTATCAGAGGCATTGTAGCCTCTAACATTACATGATATGGACTTCATGGCTACTTGAGAAGGGAATAGCCCTTCCTAGATCTAAGTTTGCTTTGCCCTTTGGCATTACCTATTACTTCCAAATGTTCCCTCACATATTTATGACCCCTTCGTCTTTTCTCCCCAACCAATGCTACCTTTCTTTTGCAATTTTTTTTGAAAATCATTCTTTATTTCCAAAATATCTTCTTCATCCTCAAGGCCACAGATGAAATCTCTCTCTGACGCATCTTCATTCACTTTACCTGAGTTGGAATAATTAGGACCAACTAGACATAATCAAAGACCCCATTAATATCACCTCCCACATCATCTTGAACTAGGAAAGAAGGCCAAAACTCCAAAGAAACTGAGATTCTCTGTCTAGCACCACCTGGTTCTAGAGATGAGACATCCTGGGTTGATTTTACAAACAAACCCAAACCCATTTGTGTGTTAGATTGACCACATGGTGACTTGGAGAAATCTATTTCCTCCAAAAACCCACCCAAACTATTATCTACTCTGCACATCTTTGGAGGACTAGGATTTACTCCTTTGATTGCCTATAACATTGTCCAACAAGAACTCACTATTTTCCCACTATTTGTGTTCTTCAAACTAGGAACTTGATATTCTTACCTTTTGACCATTTCCTCAAACTCTCTATTCAAATTCCTTGGAATCCTCTCTTGGTTCTCTTCCACATTTTTTTAACTATCGATGAGCAAAGTTTCCCCAAATCCACCCTTATCCATGGAGGGTATAAATAAATCCTTGTTTTCACGATTTATCTTGGGAGAAGGAAAAACATGTCAACATGGAATCACATGAGTTGATGTGGAATCCATCTTTTCTTTTGGTCTAGTTTCAACCTCAAATCGAATATGATCTGCAACCATCAACAAGTAAACCTTCTTTTCTTGGGTAGGAACATATTCCCCAATTGTAGTTCCTCTTGAAACAAACACTTAATTCACTTCTGAGGACATTTGAATCAGTGTGTTCAAATATGCCTCATTTACTCCAACTTTCCATTTGTGAATTTTGGTGCATTCAAGTTTCGTATGACCAAATTTTTTGCAAGATTTACATCTATCAAGTATCTCTTCAACTTAAATGAACTATTTCCAAACCCCAATGTTTGTAAAAATTTGAATCTCCTTTGAGAGTGGTGGAACCATTCTCCTCTTGATACATATTTTGGAATACACACTAAAATATTTACTTTCTACCCCTTCATCAACTTTGATAAAACTACCTAGTTTGTCACCTATTGCTCTTAAACTATCCATATCCCAGTACTCAAGGGAAAGATTATATATTCTAATCCACATCATAACTTATTCAATATCAACATTCAAAGGATTAAATTTCATCTCCCACTCTCTCGAGTAAAACCCTATACCTCCCACTATATATGGACCATTATTAAATCCAATTTTTGGCCTTTGACAGTTTATGTTAATAATCAGGTAGAAGACATTCAGTAGGGTTTTAAGATCCACTTTGCAAGGACACACCTCCTTCCATTCCTGAATTTTTCTAGTGAAAGACACCCCAACCCATTTCATGAAAACACATTTTTCCTTTAATAAACCCCCCACACCATTCCAACCTCGATGGTTTATAATAATTGAAAACCCTCTATCACTATTAGACTCGAAGCATACTTGAGACACACCAACCTTTGTGGCTTCCTCCCATGGTTTGTAAAATCTATGTTGCAAGTTCTTCCATCCCTCATACATGTTTCCCAACAATTTGGAATAGCCCACACCAGATGAGGGTATTCTAGGAAAGTAATCCTTTCTCCTCTCCCCAAATGATTGACACCCGCTAGTGTGTCTCGATGGACGCCAACCTAAAAAGTCCCTGAAAATGCCCTTTTTGTACACCAAAGGACCCATTTCTATTTGTCCATGCCCTACCATGGCATCAAGACCCAACAAATCCTCACCACCAACCTCGCTCCTACTCCATCTTTGGTAAAAAAATGTTTCTATTTATTAATCTTATCAAAATTAGTTATAATTACTATTACATAAATATAATTAAAATAATATAGTCTTAAACTAATAATTAATAATAATAATAATAATAGTAATAATAGTAATTTTATTATTATTATTATAACTATACTTATATAGTTTTTTTTAAATTAGGATTAAATTTCAAGAAAAATGTATATTTTCACTATAATGTTTATATTATATTATAATAATTAATGTTTTTGATTAGGGTAAAAATAGGTTTTGAAGGGGCCCCAAAACCCCGTACAATTAGATTTTGGCAGGAATCTAAAACTGAACTAAGATGAATCTCTGCTAAAGAATAAGCATTTCAAACCAGAAGTTCAAAAACAGATAACTGTGAGTAGATAACCAAAATGAGACTCTGAAACCACAGCTGCCCAAAGAACAAGCAACAACCTTAAGCCATTAACTTAATTGGAATATAAAAACTCCCCAAACATATTTCCATGGTTTTGACATGGATCCCTAAACTGATAATACTAACATCATAGAGCACCATAGCCCCAATCCCAAACTTAAACCCTAACCAAAAATAGTCATCCTCCAGAATGGGCTCTTGAAAACTATCAGCATCCACCTGGAGGTACCAGCCAACCCCACACAACAAGAAACACAAAGAAAAAGAAAAGGGAAAACCTTAATTTACCTCAACCTCCTTGGTAGCAACAGGTCTGAAATCCCCCAGCATCAAAGGGAAACCTCCAACACTGATCTGGATTTTCAGCAAATCCCATTTAGACTGCAAAAAGCTAACCCCCATCCATTTCCTGCAAACTTTCATGTGACAACATGACAGAGGGGACCACACTCCACTACCAACACTCTCCTCCCAGCAGCCGCAGACCACCTCAATAGGCTGAGCCCTACCCTCAATAGAGTCTTCCACCTCAATAGGGAGTGAGGGAGAAGAGAGCTAAAGAGCAGCAAGACTCTACCACCAAGATGTCGCATGAAAAGATCCCACCTCAATAGGGCTATAATCCACCTCAATAGGAGTATATTGCAGAGGAAATAAGCTGAAAAGGGAATCACCCATGCAATGTATAGCTTCTAGCAATAGGGGATAACATAAAAATAACTAATAACAACACATTGAAATAGGAAAAGAAATGAGCAACCCAGATAGGGTCCAGCCATTCGTCCCTCATGAAACAGGCAAGGGACCATTCAAGATTCTCACAAATTCTTCTTCTAGGATTCTCTTCCATAGCTAAAATATTCCCTCTTCCATGAGTAGGGAAGTGAAAGCTGAAAAGAGTCCAAAGAGGGAAACGGGGATGCTTCTTGCAAGGACATCTGCTTTCCTCACCACCATAGCCGCTTCACCACCTGTGGTATTTCCATTCCATACTGCATCAATGATAACAGTCACCCCCTTCTCAACAATGACCCAGACATTGTAGCCACCTCCTCTATCTCTGTTGTGCGTCTCCTGCAAAGAACCACCCTAGACAAAGTGAACCCCATCAAACGTTGCAAACCATGCGTATGCTGCATCAGGGACTGCATATTTGATGACATTATTTTTCCATTAGTATGCAATGAATGCATTATATTTTTCCATTAGTATGCAATCAAGGCATTATATTTTTCCATTTGTATATACAAGGAAAAACATGATCTACACCATCGGTTTACACTATACTGACATACAAGGCACATCACTACCCGACGTCAAGGTTACCCGATACTGCCAAGTTCAAAGCATCCCTACAAACACTATTCAGTGTTACCTGATGAAAAAAAGGATAAAGGAACCTGACGAGTAACAAAAATGCAACCCGATGGATCAGTAAAGAGAGGAACCTGATAGATGAAGGGAACCCGATAATCATTTCAACAAAGGAACACCGACAGACTTTTAGTTCAACCTGACGACCAAGAACCGATAGTGAGTTACATCCCACAACAAGTGGATTTGACTTTCCACATCAGATAAAACACTAAAGTTGTATATTTAGCTTCTTGATTTTTTTTAAGACCATTATGTGCAGAGTAAGAAATGTAATTAATATTGTTTTAATTAGTTTTATTGATTTAAAACATGTAAACTAAAGATCAAGGTCAAGTTGTATACCTTGGATCAAGAGTTAACATTGTAACGCGTGATTCTAAAATAGGTCAAATAATTGTGTAAATAGATGCTCAATCTATTGTGAACATGTTGTTTGATGATTATTTTAGCCACTAAGAGCATCTAAGGATCAGACAAGAGAATTCATGTAGAAGGATAGAAAAGAATCAAATCAGTTTCAAGAACAAGAACACAAGCTACTGACGAGTAGAGAAAAGGTATTAATCAATCACTATAGGTGATATTATTATTATGAGAGCTTTAATGGATCTGTGATAAACAATTATAGATTACATATAGTCAGGTCAAACATATTTTACTCATTCTAACAAGTGTAGTACACTTAAGAAACCCTTTCAAGAAAGGTGGACCTAACAATCCTATTGTAAATCTCTTAACCAAGTGCACACTTAAATCAGTGTTTCGAAAGCTCTTAACAGATTAGATCTTAACTGGTCTCCACTTTAATACTCCTAATAGGGTAGATCATCAGAAGTGATCAAATGTAAGCCTTTACCGGCTCCCTTCCATTCTTTTGATAGTAAAGTTTTGTGGGTGCCATCCCCACCGTAGTTTTTACTTCCTAACAGGACCTTTCTGCAATATCATATCTTGTGTTGTGTGTTTATTATTTTCATGAATGTTTTTATGAATTTTGCAAACAATTAAAGATTATGAATTAATGTTACATGCATAAGAAGAACATCAGTAATAGTCGGTAATATAGTAAAGAATGATTACTAATGATCAAAGGTGAAAAGTGTTAAAAGTTTTAGAGGTACTGATTCACCCCTCCCCTCTCAGTACTACTTCCCATTAATCCCAACATGCAAAGAACACTTTTGGTCAGCATACACCGAAAGACAGGATGAAGAGAAAACCAAAAATGCAGATATCAGAGATCACCAAAAATTGCTAAGTACAAAGAAAACCGACGACACAGTTTTATGTGTAAACCAAAAATGCAAAGTGGAAAGGATAAAGAGGAACCTAACAGTGGAACCCAACAAGAAGGTCATAGTGAAAACCAAGAGAACAGTAAAAGAGGAACCCGAGAGATAGTTCAAGTAGGAACACCGAGAAATAGTCTAACTGACTTTAGAGGATAACCGACCGACATAAACCAAAAGTCAGTTGCAGCCCGCAAAAAGTGGATCTGACTTCCACGTCAGATAAAACAGTCATGTTTTATTTATAGAGTCTTGATTTTTTTTAAAACCAATTCTTTAGGGACAAGAAACATGAATTTAAGTGCTTTAATTAGTCTAACTGATTTAAAATACATACACTAGGAGACCAAGGTAAAGTTGTAAACCTGTGATCTTAGAGTTAATATTGTTTTACATGAAACTTGATTAGGTCAATCTATCTTATAAATAGATGATGCAATCCCATTCATTATCAAGGATGTGAGAATGGATGAGAGGATGAATGAATCATATGAGCACATCTATGGATCATATTGAAAGTTTCAAGAACCAAAAAAACTAAAGGTGAATTTGGTTATCAAGAACCAAGAACAAAGACTACCGAGCATCAAAGGTATTATTAAATCACATTAGGTGATATAATTTTACATGTAATCTTAAATGGATCTGTAATCAACAATAGGATATTGCATACACCATGTCAAATTGTAATTTGCTTACATTCTAACAAGTGAAGTAAAGTGTAAAAATCCTTTCAAGGAAGGTGGATTTAACAGTCCAACTATAAATCTCTTAACCAAGTAGAATTTAATAGGTCTCCATAGATACTCTTAATAGGGTAGATCATCAAAAGTGATCAAATTGTAAGCCTTAACCAACCCCTTCCAATCTACAGATAGTGAAGAATTTGTGGGTACCATCCCCACCGAAATTTTTACTTCCTAATAGGAGTTTTCTGCGATATCATATCTTGTGTTATGGGTCAATTACTTTCATGAATGTTTCTATGAATGTTCACATGTATGGTTAATTTTATGATTTGATATATCTTACATCGAGATAGTATAGAACAGATGGTTAGATAAACATTTGATAACTTAAAGGATAAAGGTTAAAAGATACAAAAGTTTTAGAGGTACTAATTCACCCCTCCCCTCTCAGTACACACTTCCCATTAATTCCAACAATTGGTATCAGAGCTAAGTCTCTTATCTGAAAGATCTTAAAGGCTTAAGAGAAAAGATCATACAATGGAGAAATACAGACTTGACAAAAGTATTGAGAATAAGAAGCTAGAAATTCAGATCTTCTATGAGCAGTATAAAGAAGCTAGAGTCAATATAAGAAAAATATTAGATGAAAGAAAGATTATGGCATCTTGCTATAATGAAACAGATTATCATGAGGAAGAGATACGAGATTTCTTTGAATCTTCGAGATCAAATACAAGCAAAGCATTAGACATATCAGAAGAAAGCATCATGAGCTTAAATGAAATCAATCAACATCTGGATAGACAAGTGAAATATCTACAAATTGGTCAAGAGAAACAGATGGTAAGAATGATTGATGTCATGAACAGTACTAGACAAGATGAACAAGAAAGAACACTAGCTATTGATGATAGAAGAAAGATTATTGAAAAACTACAAGAGAAAGAATCTGAAATACAAAGATTAACAGAACATCATCATGAGATTACAAATCAGATTATTCTTATGAGTCAAGAGGCAAATAGAATGAATGTTGAACTCATTGAAAGAATAGAAGCTATCAGTGAGCTAAGAGAAGAAAATTAAAAGATGAAACAAGAACTCAAAATTCAGCAACAACATAATGAAATTATCAAGAAAGATGAAGAGAGAAATAAAAGAATGGATGATTTTCTTGATGGACAACAAAGTATCAAAAACAACACCAGTCTAGGCTTTATCAAAAATGGAGAATCACCCAATCAAGATGATCCAAAGAATTTATATGCAAATCCAAGACCAAGAAAGCTGGCATGCAATCACTGTAAAAAGCAAGGCCACACATCAAATGTATGCAGAGGAAAAATGAAAGGTATTCCTAAATCCACATCTTCATTCATAGGATTTTTTTTATAAATGTAACAAGAAAGGACCTAAAGCATATGCATGTAAGTCTGAGATGAAACAACCAAAGAAGGAAACCTACATAGACAAATACTGTCCTACTTTCAAAATGAATGGGCACATAACTCTTAAATGCTGGAAAAAGAAAAAAAAACATGGAAGCCTAAAGGTCAAGAAACTCCCTATCAACTGAAAAGAGTTAGTAACCAGTATGTATGGGATTACAAAACATGGACAAATTTTACAGCATGTGGAAGATTTGGTCACATTGCTGCAAAGTGTATGAGATAGTGGACAAGAAATTCTAGAGGCTAGACTAACCCCAGAATGGCATGCTTACAATGTCATAAATTTGGTCATCTCAAGAAAGACTGCATAGATCGAATGACAGAGACTAGCACATATCCCATTGGAAAAACCATTGAAGACATCCAAAGAATGAGAGACAAAATATGGAGAAAAGCTTCAAAAAATGATGAAGTTGGAACGAGCAATGCAAATGGTGACACCCCATCCAATAGATCTAGTGACATCACCACCCCCACCTAAGAAAAAAAAGTAAGTATGGAATTTCTTTACACTAAGAAATATTTTACATCAGTTCCATAATATGTTGATGAAATTCCAAATTAGCATAAGAAGAGATGCATCATAATATTACTTGTTAAAATATGTGATAACTAGTCTATCGGGAAATACATACTGAAATCCATCGGTATACACTCAAAGCTAAAACTGCCTATACTTACCGAGAATCACTGGTTAACATGTAAAAGAAAATTTTCTAGTGTAAACCAAGACTCGTTGGTAATCAAGCAAGTTAAATAAGTTGTTTTCACAAAACATCGAAACCTGTTGATAAAAGCAGTGAGTTAGATGACCACCCCGAAACATCACGCTGTCACTGAAGAGAGAAGTTAATGTTTTAACCGATGAACTCTGTCTTCACACATAGATGATTAGTTGAGTATTAATGAATCACTTTTAGGGAAGACATCTATAAAAGGGTGACAGAAGGGTTTCATTCTTCACCAACAAACAGATTAGAGCGACAAGAGAGAAATTTTAGAACAAAGTGACAACATCACATAACGACTTTAACTCAACCCAGAGCACTCCAACAAATCAGTGAACACTACAAGTGTAAACAGTAAGTTCATACGATAACTGAGAACTCTAGTTTACGCATTTTTCAAAAATCCCTAAATATCTAAAATAATGGCCACGACCTCAAGAACCACCAAAATGAAGAACATCAAGGAAAATAAGGTTAAACTTATCAAGAACTCTACCTGTGAGGAACCTCACTAGAATGTTTTCCCTGAGGTTGCATCACAATCTGACAATGCTGGAGCATTCTTGTGAATACCATCTAGGGTTTTTCTCGTGGAAGACGTGTGAGCATACATTCACTGCAAGATTGCAGAAATATGTGATTTAGAGGTGGAACAAGCTTACAAGAAGCTATGTAATGAGGATGGATCCATAAAAGAAGAAAAAAAACACATAGAGGTGAAAGGGTTCACTAATGCCTTTAGTGTTCCCAAAGGTATTCAAAACCGAGTGGATTCGGTTAGTAATGAGCCGAATGCACAACCACAAGCTATGGATGGATGAGCCTAAAATGATAACCTGAGATGTTATCCATGCATTCACCGATTACCCTATAACCGAAAAGGTGAAGGAATTAAAACACCCACCCAAGGCTGAGATTGAAAAGAACATAGGATTCAAGTGTGATGGCAGAGAACTAATGGTATCAACTATCACCGATATTGAATTGAAATTTGGAGCATGCGTTCTTGGTTACAAATTCTTCCAAGCTAGAAGGATGAACAACATAGCATCCAGAGCAGTGGATACTGCTTATAAGATTGTAAAGAAAGCTACTTAGCTGGATCTATCAGAACTTCTCCTTAACCAGCTAGAAGAAAACCTGAGAATATTAAGAAATGCTAAGACAAATAAATGTAAGTTTGGCTCACTTATCATGTGCATTTTCTTTTACTTCCAAGAATCATTTCCATCAGTATGAGATGTAAAATGGGATACAACAAAACTAGTCACCATGCAAATTAGTGAATGCATAACATCACTGGGATACAAATTTGAAATAGTCATGGATGAGTACTTTACAAGATTCAAGGACCGAATACAAAAAATGGTTAGGATTCCTGAACAACTTATTGAGAAATTTGAGAATGATATATGTTTTATGGTTGACACCGACCACACATACATCAAACCTATTGTATCAAGGAAAACATGGTTACAACCTTTGGAATATGAGGTAAATATTGATCAAGCATCCAATTTAATCAATGTATTGATAAATGAACCATTAGACAAGAAAAAACTAAAGTTCAGATCTTATGAAGAGGCAAAAGCAAGAATCAAAACCGGATTGGTTGTAAAGAAAATTGATAAGAAGAAAGATAAAATGGTTAATAATCTAAAGAAAATATTTTCGGTTACTAAGGAGGAAACTAAACAAAAGGAAGAAACCTAAGGATAGTCGCCCATCAGTGAGGCTGAGTAGGTAAGTGACTCTGAGTCTACAGAGTTAGATACTCCATTGCTAACACTAGAAAAGAAGAAAAGAACCACAACTTCTTCTAGGAAAACAAGCCAAACAACTAAGGACTCAAGTCCTTCATGCCTAAAGAAAGGACAAGTAAGAACCTACAAGAGGAAACCGACTGCACAGAAAAGAGGGCCAACAAAGAGAAGGAAGCTTATTAGAACCAGAGAAGATATTGAGGACACCGAACAAGATGAAGGTGTACAAGTAGAAAAGAGTAAGGTTCCAAAAGCATTGATGAGGCATGGAACTCTATTGAAAATTTAGGATCTATCACAGATTCTAAGATAAGAAGATGGCTAAAATTGGATCCAGAAGATTGAAAAAAAATTGAAGATGCCATCATTGCAAAGATGTACAAATTCAAGTACGTATCAAAAAAATTCAAAGGTCAAATGATACCAAAGGAACTCATGGAATAATTATATTCCAGATGGACATTTGCATTAAAGAATGAGAAGGAGATAAGGGAAAGAGTACTTGTTTCTATTATGCCTCCTGAATCCAAGAGGGAAGAAATTGATGAGATGATGGAGAACCATAAAATGGAGTTCTCACCCAAGTTGAGAGCCTACAAATTTATTGAAGGGAAGCTTATAGAGATTGAAAAATAAAGTCACAAAACTTGGAGTAAAATCATCAATAGACCTATTGAGGAAGCAAGCCCCAAAAAAGGACAACAATGAAAAGATGATAATCAGACAACTCAAGAACAAATAATAATCAAAGATGCAGAAGATGACACATCAGTTGAGATAGATAAAGAAGAAATGGACACAACCAATAAAAAGAATATGGATGTTGTAGATGAAACATGGTTGGATACCACTATGGACAACATTGTGGATAACACAGTCATTGACATAATCGATGACCCAGCAGAAGAAATACAAAAAGATGAAGATGTCACTGTTACCAAGGATAAGACTGACAAACATGACACAACATTTGACACTGTTGGAAAGTTGACTCCTAGGGAGTATATGACTTATTTTGTGTTGTCATTATGGCAAAAAAGCCATATGAATTTTTTTTATAGCAAACTTAGTAGTGAAAATTGACTAAGTATAGAAGACAATATAGGATAGAGATACACAAATAATCAGAGCACCAACGCACATGCGTACGGTCAATTCAGACTAAGTGCCTTCAGAAATAAGCTCTATGATATGTTGTTATGCTTACCATATACACACATGGTACAGATTGTCAGTATAGATAAGTTACATAAAGAAAAAGTACACTGCTAGTTTAGAATATAGAGTATGAAACCGACTTCAGGTTTTTGATTAGGGTGTAATATTTTGTTGTGTAAAGGCTAAGTGCCTATTGTAATAAGTTTTTTAGAATGTATTAAACATTATTGTAAACACACTTAAGCCAATTTGTTTGGAAGCATTGTGAATGTTGTTTTTGGGCCGACTAAGGTCTTGTTTATAGTCACTTCTATTTAGGAATATATATATATATATATATATATATATATATATATATATATATATATATGTAATAGAAAGATATATTTGAAGTGTCAAAGAAATATGCATAGCAGAGATATAGAAGAATAGAATAAAGATGTAAATATGAGATTGATCTCTTAAAGAAGATAAGAACATAAGCACATAACCAGAACTGATCAAACATCTCTGTCATATACAATAGTTCACTCTTGGATATAGTGCATATCTATTCTCAGGAGGTTGTAGCCTTCTTTCTCATTGATCAATGAGCTCTTGGATAGTGAGTCCTCACCCCTAACAGGGTTTTTTGTAAAAGACTCCTAACAGGGTCAGGCCTTTAACCAAGTCATTGTTCTTGCATTGTAAAGACTGCTCCTAACAGGGCAAAGGAACTTTAATGGGTTCATTATACTAGTGCAATATTTGTGGGTACTAATTCCCACCAGTGTTTTCCTCTGATCAAGGTTTCCCCATAATCATATCATGTCTTATGTGTTCTTTTGTTAAGCTTCAAGTGATATATATTTGATTTATGTTTAAAGTTTCTGGAATTGAATAATTAGTTAAACACTGATTCACCCCCCCTCTCAGTGTTTCCAACAATTGGTATCAGATCTCTGGTCCTCTGTAATAAATTTTAACCACTTGAGGAGATCATGGATTCAGTAGAAGCAAAACATCTGAAAAAGAATCTCGAAGCAGCCCTTGAAGATCTAGACAGATCTAAGAAAGAAAATGAGGAACTTAAGCTAAAAGTTGATGGCTCACAAATGCTTATCAAAAAGTTAAGAAATGATTTGAAAGATTGCTCTTCAAATGATTTGGGTAAAATGGTAAAGAAACTAAATGAAGAAAACTTATCTTTAAAGGATAAGATAGAAGAATTAAATGATTAGTTAACTGATATCCTAACATCTATTGAAGAGAAGAACAAAGAAAATAAAAAGGTAGATGAAGAACTCAAGCAAGCAAATATGAAAATCTTGGAGTTGGAAAACATGAAGAATAAAATTGAATCTGAATTATCAGAAGCAATAGACAAGATTGATAAACTACACACTAGTTCTAATCTGATTCAATCATAACTTTATGTACGAAAGCTAAAAGGTGATACCATTAGTATGGGATACAGTATAGCTCAAATTGAGATCAACTCATTACAAGAAAGAAATATATCTCAAACAAAATCTGCAGAAGAAAATAAAACTAAGAATCATGAAAAAACCAAAGCATAACCACCAAAAGATAAGCACAAGGCAGTCAACCACACTTGCTATGCCTGTAACAAGCATGGACACTTGGCAAGAGATTGTAAGGATGTAAGACCCTTCAATGGTTACTGTTACTCCTTTAATAAGTTTGGGCATAGGGCTATTCATTGTAGGAAAAATCAAACAAATCAATCAAAAATGAACCAAAGGAATCAGACTCAATACAATTAGAGAAATCAACCTCCAAGAAACTTGCAGAATATTACATGTCTGATATGTAATTACAATGGACACACAGCCAAGAAATTTTGCATGATGAATAAAAACATCATACCTCCTATCATTTGTCACTCATGTGGAAAATCTAGACACATCTAAAGGTTTTCCAGGTCATGAAAACAAGGACAAGAGAATCCTAAAAAGTCTCTATTTGAAGAATCATGAGAAGTTAAGTTTGTGGAAGCTAAAGATAACTCAGATGAAATATGGGTTGAAGTAAAGAAGGATAATGAAGAGATCAAGGTACTAGATGCATCCTCATTGGACACACCTTCTACTTATGGATAAGCTAACCTTCATGGTCTTAAGGGGAGCTATTCTAGCTCTGAACCCCTGCGTGGCTGGTATACTCACCTCTGAGTATGCACCTTTGGATTCATATCAATGATAACAAAAGAATGCAGTATGCATTCATGCATTTTCTATACTTCATTGTGAATAAAGTTTGAAAGTCTCAATAAAAGCACTTACGACATTAAATACAGAAAAAACTTATATAAATCAGTGGATTGATTGATTATTCTCATTGTTTACATTTGAGATCGTAAAATTTATAGAGCACAGGAGCACTAAGCATCAAAGAAATAAAAGGTATCAATTTGATTAGTTGGTAAACATATTGCAAGTTGAAATAGAACCCTAGCAGTCACTTCATTTTGATTTACCATGAAACCCTACTTAATCAAGCTGCAAGTAAGTATGGCAACCCCAGTTGTATTTGACATTACTGAAAGGAAGAGATTTTTCTTTCAGAAGCATCCATTCAAGTCTATATTAGATGATGTTGAAAGAGCATTCTCTAAGACTCCACTAGGAGTCGTGCACATGGAAGACATTCATGCGTACATCTACTGCAAGAAGGAAACAGTTGGAGACAACAACATAGCTACTCTTATGGGCTCAATGATGAAACCAGACTACTCATTCAAGGATGAATAC
This sequence comes from Thuja plicata, assembly GCA_018584345.1. NCBI lineage: Eukaryota > Viridiplantae > Streptophyta > Pinopsida > Cupressales > Cupressaceae > Thuja > Thuja plicata. The sequence continues at coordinate 2,268,113 of MU226413.1, forward strand.
GCACATCTCACTGATAACCCTATCTTTGAGTATTCCAATGTGCATGAGTTCCATGAGCCAGAATGGGTGAAGATATTACTGAGTAGGATACATGATGACCTATATTGGATTGGTGAGGTTCCTGTCTGCATCACTGCAGACTTAATCCATGAAATGACTAGACTTCCCAAGACTGGATCAGTTCTTCCTACTGGCAAGGATGTTAAAAAGAAGGTTGAACAAGTTTTCTTATCTAGAAGTGATAGGTGTGGCATGACTATCGATCCTATTAAGGAGAATGACATCAAACTACTCACTATGATACTTGGATACAAGTTTTAGCAGGCAAGCAGACTGAATAGTGTGTCTGTAGCAACAGTTTTGGCAGCAATAAGGATAGTGAAAGATAACACTCAGTACAATCTCTGTGAACTATTGTGCACATAGATGATTGAGAACATCAAGGATATTAAGCATGACAAGAGAAAGATATTCAGGTTTAGATCTTTGATCATCTACCTATACTTCCACATTGTTAGTAAAGTTGCAAATTTTTACCTAGATAGGAGTAAACCTACTGTCTTAGATATCACTAAAAGCTACATCAGAGAGTAGTGCAAAAGATACTATGGACATGGATATCAAAACATTCAAGATCAAAATGCAAAAGAGGTTCAGGATACCTGAGAAGATAGTTGAGAAATACAAAGACACCATATGCTTCATGGTGGAAACTAACTATACTTGCATGGAGGAAGTTGAGCCTAGAAAAAAATGGATTCACCCTCTCGGTTATGAAGTTGAAGAACATGTTTTGGAAGGTTATGCACAATTCCTCCTATCTACGCCCAAGGATCCCAATGAACCTAGATGGGGTACTTACAAAGAAAAGATAAATCAAGTTGATTCTATCTTATACAATTCTGACAACAAAAGGAAGGCATCAAGGATTACCTCAAATATCTTAAAAGTTCATGGTGTTACACAAGAAGACCTAGACAGAGCTAGGGAAGCTAAGATAGCCAAAAAACTTGAGAAAACTCCCATTGAAGTAAAAATAGAAAAGTTTGATGATATGCCTAAGAAGAAGAATAAGAAATCAAATGTAGACACATCTGTGCCATCAACCACCATTGATCTAGAATCTTCACCACCTTTTGTACCCAGCAAGCTGAATAGAAGGAAGAAGCAAGTTCCTACAAGTTATCCATCCTCAAGAAATACAAGGAGCAAGGTAAAGAACACACAAGCCCCTCCTGAGGTAGGATTTAGACCTATTCTAACTATTCTAAAGAATAGAATTGTTAATGAAGGAAGACTAGAATCTCTCAAGGGTGTATATGACAAATATCAAGAGATAGACAAATCAAAGATTCATTCTATGATCATCTCTCACATGATTAAGTTCAAAAGGATAGTATTGGAACTCAAAATAGTCATAGTAGACAATGTATGGAACATACTTGATGTATGAAAGAGACAAGCAATTGAAGAGGATATGAGGATAAGAGAAGAAACATTGGATAGTCTTCTTTTGGTATGTTCACATGATGAGAAAGCCATTCTGTTGGATTTAGTAAAGCCACACCTAAGAACCAAAACAACAGTTCTCCATATCATGAATAAGGAGTATGATCTGGTTGGTGAAGAGACTCAGAAAGATTTTGAGCAGGTATTTCTGGATAGACATATGTATCCTTCAATAGCGCCTACAAACAAAGTAACTCCAGTTCCTCCCAAATAGGTTACAGAACCAGTGATTTGGAATGCACCTAAGATAGGTCCATAGGTTTCAGCACCCTTAGTTTAAATAGCCTATGATACAGTAAAAGATTCAGGAGATACTATAGTGATTGATGATATGAAAATATCCATGACCGCCTCTTACAATGATATGGACAAAGTTGAAAAAGAATTTGTAAGCACTGAGGAGACAAAGGTGGTGTGCACTGATGACACATCTTTACAACAAGATGAAGTTCCCTCTAAAGACTCAATAGACTTGAATAAAGAGGAATATGATCAAAATAATGAGACACCATTCATGGAGATCCTTGTAAAAAGTTAATGCATGCATACTAGTCAAAATACTATATTCACACCATCCATTCAACCATCTACTTCATTGTTGTCAAGCTTAACTCCTGACTCAGCAAGTCTGGATGCATGGGGAGAAGAAGACTTGATCAAGATCAGTGTCCTAGCCATGGAAAAAACCAAAGAGAAACAAGTTATGAGAAACTCTCTCTTTTTGGAATTGGTGAACATTCTGAATGGCCTAGTGCTTGCGGACAAGAAAGTAGCTAAAATTCAGTCAGTTGATGATGTAGACAACATCCTAACAAGCTTCAAAGCACATTTTACAAGCTTAGTAGACTCAGCTACTAGAATTGTAGAAGATGAGTATAAAAAGGAA
>MU226413.1:2280388-2313922 GCA_018584345.1 Thuja plicata
TTACCCAAATTTGGCATACTTTCAGGATGGAGATTTTGTTTACTCTTTGGAAAGATAGAAATGCTATCATTTTTGCTCACAGCTCTATTGATACTAATGTTGCTATGTATAACAAAGCTACTATATGAAATAATGTGATTATGCAGATTCAAGTGCAAGCCAATAAAGTGGCTCTGGAGGTTGCTCACCTGCAGGAGCTGCTCAATCACTTGGGCAACGCTCCCTGTACGGTTGCCCGGGTTCCTCCGGATGCTCTTTCTGCTGAGGGTACACCTCTTAGAGGCCATCGCCGTGGGTGTAGCTCCTCTGCGCGCCGCTCACATACGCCATGGTCCCAAGCCCCTTGCCATCACTCTACGAGAGGTGGTGGGGATGGTTGACGGCGCCGCTCGGCTTCTCCGCCTCCGCAGACTTCTGGATGGGGGTCAGCCCCGGCGCAGTCTGCCCCTCCTGATGTCTTTGGTGCTCGCCGTGGCTGGGATTGGCCTCCTGCCACTTCCAAGTTTCCCCACCTGGCACTTTCTATTTCCCTGCCTAGGGCGGATGACAAAGAAAAAGAAAAAGAAGCTGCTGATAATGATGGTTGATCGCTTCCCGACCCTCCTGTCAATCCCACTAAGAAGTGGGGACCGGATGATAAAGATCCACCACCTTCTGGAACTGCTCTTGCTGCCTAAATGGCATTATGTTTTTTTTTGATGAATAGTTTTATGCTTCCGGCGTAGCCGTGTGAACTCTGCGGGGTGATTTCTTTATCCCCTGGCCCCTTTTTTGTGAATATGTATCTTTAATATTTTTTTAATAGAAAAGGACTATTCATCAAAAAAAAGGGAAAATAATGATATGTACAGATAAGAAACTATAAAATACTATAGATAAAAACATACCTATCCATAAGGAGAAAATAACGATATACTAACATATACATAGGGGGAGTCATGAAATGACTAAGGATTATATATGTTGTACATACTTAACATTTTGTTAGTATTTTTCACATATCAGTTTTTGATACTAATGTCAAAGGGGGAGATTGATGACATTATTTTGCCATTAGTATGAAAAGAACACTTTCGGTAAGCATACACCGAAAGATAGGACAAAGAGAAAACCAAAAATATAGATATCAAAGATCACCAAAAATTGCTAAGTACAAAGAAAATTGACGACACAATTTTGTGTGTAAACTAAAAATGCAAAGTGGAAAGGATAAAGAGGAACCCGATAGTGGAACTTGACGACAAGGTCATAGTGAAAACTAAGAGAAAAGTCAAATAGGAACTCGAGAGATAGTTCAAGTAGGAACACCAATAAAAAGTCTAACTGATTTAAGAGCATAACCGACCGACAGAAACTGAAAGTCAGTTGCAACCCATAAAAAGTGGATTTGACTTCCATGTTAGATAAAAAAGTCATGTTCTATTTATAGAGTCTTGATTTTTTTTATAACCATTTCTTTAGGGACAAGAAAGATGAATGTAAGTGCTTTAATCAGTCTAACTGATTTAAAACACATAGATTGGGAGATCAAGGTAAAGTTGTAAACTTGTGATCTTAGAGTTAATATTGTTTTACGTGAAACTTGATTAGGTCAATCTATCTTATAAATAGATGATGCAATCATTCATTGTCAAGGATGTCAGAATGGATGAGAGGATGAATGAAGCATACGAGAACATCTATGGATTAGATTGAAAGTTTCAAGAACCAGAACAACAAAAGGTGAATTTGGTTATAAAGAATCAAGAACAGAAACTATCGAGCATCAGAGGTATTATTCAATCACATTAGGTGATATAATTTTAAATGTAATCTTAAATGGATCTATAATCAGCAATAGGAGATTGCATACACCAGGTCAAATTGTAATTTTCTTACATTCTAACAAGTGAAGCAAAGTGTAAAAATCCTTTCAAGGAAGGTGGATTTGACAGTCCAACTATAAATCTCTTAACCGAGTGCACACTCAACAGTGTTGCTAAAGTGCTTAACCGAGTAGACTTTAAGAGGTCTCCATAGATACTATTAATAGGGTAGATCATCAGAAGTGATAAAATTGTAAGCCTTAACCGACCCCTTCCAATATGCAAATAGTGAAGAATTTGTGGGTGACATCCCCACCGCAGTTTTTACTTCCTAATAGGAGTTTTCTGCGATATCATATCTTGTGTTATGTGTCAATTACTTTCAAGAATGTTTCTATGAATGTTCACATGTATGGGTAAGTTTATGATTTGATATATCTTACATCAAGATAGTATAGATCAGATGGTTGGATAAACATTTGATAACTTAAAGGATAAAGGTTAAAAGATACAAAAGTTTTAGAGGTATTGATTCACCCCTCCCCTCTTAGTACACACTTCCCATTAATTCCAACAATCTTCACCTCCTTCTTCATCGCCATCTCCTCTTTGTCACTACCTTCTGCCTCTTCCACTCCTATGGAAACCCTAACCCCTCCTGCTCTACTATTGCTCCCGCTCCCACACATGTTCCTTATATTACAAACATTAATTTTATAATTATTAATACTAATGTTATTTTATTGAAGTGAGACTTATAGTTAAATATTATATATAAAATTATGTTGCATATAAAGATAATGTAGTAAAAATAAAAGAGATGATTTTAAATCCATATTCAATTCTACAAATCATATTATCGTTGAAGTTTGAAGAACCACTAGAGAATATTTAAAAAAATATAATAAGTTTGAAGAATCAGTGAAGAAAGGCCAAATTGGTCATCATGTTTAGTGTATTTGATGAAGTTCATCCTTTCATTTGAGACTTGACAAATAATCATAATCAAATCTTGAATTTTTAGAGATAGCTACATAGCTTAAAGGTGAAGAATGAAGAATAATTGGAATCATTTTTGAACCTTTCTCAAAAGGATTGCTAATTTGTGAGATTTTTGACAAGTCTTGAGTGAAACAATGGAATATGTAGGTTTTGTGCTTATTTTTAGACATGCACTACCTTCCAAACATACAACACTTGTGACAATTTTGAATGTCACAGAAAAACAACCACTTTTGAGAAGTTGGTGAATTTACTTTAGAAATAAGATTCTATAAGTCAAGAACATGGTGAGGAAGATCATTCCATATGAAAACACTTCATAATGATAAAAATCCAACAAAGCAGTCTAGTGGACTACCCAAATTTTGGAATTCATTTAAATCTCAAAAAAAGTATCTAAAATGTGAGGATTTGACATGATGTGAAAAATTGTTGGTACATCTCCTTGGCCAAATGATCACCCAAAAACAAATTGTCTTCAAAGAAGCCAAATTTAAAGTGACAATACATGATGTCCACAAAAGAACATCTTAGCAGTTGCCAAAAAATTTCATGGTTCTGTGCCTTTGCTCCTATCTCTGCAATTATTTTTGTTCTCTGTGCTTAAACCCTTGATCATTTTCATGAAAAAACCCTAAAACCCTAAATCCTTGAAACTTGTTATAATGTTGAGTTACCTTTTTTAAGTCACCTAAAACACTTAAGGTCATGTGTTATGTCTTGGTGGGGCCTTTTTATTTCCCAAAGTCATGTTTCCTAGTGGGGTTCACTTTAATATTTTCTATTTTCCTAAGTCCCCGATGTGCCTTTATCTTTTCATTTTTTTGAGCAAGTCTCTTTTCATCCAATGACTAGAGTTATGTCTCAAGCCAGAGATGCAGTTATTTTAACCAACAAGGAAAAGTGCATGTTCACCATGTGTCTTGTCAAGAGGGAATATGTTAGTTCTTTTTTGAGATTAAGTCATGACCGTAGATCTTGTTTTGATCGAAGGGTTATCGCTAGGTCTCAGAATGTAACTTGAGTTAAGTAAAGTTTTCAGAAACTTGGAGGATAGCATTGTCTTTGAATCTCCAAATCTAATCATGGTTGAATCAAGTCAAGAAAATTTCCATTAAGCAACTCAAAGACATGAAGGATTTGAGTGCTTAGAGTTAAAGGAAAGTTAAGAGATTGAGTACAGTTGTGAGTTAGATTCGACGGTGGGAATTAAGCCTTAAAGACAAAGATGATCGAGATCTAATGCTAAGGAATTGAGCTTGGTCAACACGTGGCATTGTTGATGTCATGGTCCTGGGGGCTGCTGAGGTAGATAAAGGGACAAAAAGTTTGAGAAGATCTAGTGGATGACATTTTTCCTTAAGGAAGATGTGCTCGATAGATTATTTTTGAGGCATTGTGCCTATCTGCCATGTGGTCATCTCAGATCTTAGTCAATGTTGAAGGAAGGTAAAGGACAATATAGTTTTGTTTGATCCAATGATTGTCTCTTTTCCTAAAGGAGTGAGATGCAGATATATAATGATGGAGGCAAAGCGAAGGATTGACACGTGTCTTTCTCTGTCAAATGGGACCTATAGTTTCATGGAAGATATATAATGATAGATTAAAGTAAGGTTTAGGAAAGTTTGAGAAGATCTTGTGGATGAAACTTTTCCTAAAGGTAAAGATGCTTGGAAGATTGTCTTTGAGCCATTGTGCCTATTGACCACATGGAAGGTGGTGGGCCAGTTTTGATTTTTAAGTGGAGATAAGGATTGGACAAGTTTATTTTCATCATGTGGTCGATGCTTTGCCTAAAGGTAAAGATGTAGGAAAGATAATGCTTAAGCCATAAATCCTATTTTCCACCTATCTCGATCAGATCTATCTCAACGCAATTAAAGATAAAGTAGTTTTAGGTAACTGTGGGGCGGGCATTTTTCCTAGAGATAGATATGATCGTAAGATAATGGTAGAGACATTGCGATGGGGTGACACCTAGCAGGATTTGATCGTTGGTGCCTGGATAACTTAAAGAGGATCTAGGGCCATGTTTTAAAGATAGAAAGGGTTAAAATATGGGTCATTGATGCCGATTTCCCTACCACTTGTGACCATTTTAACTGCTTTTCAAATTTTTAAATTTGCTTCTCAGGGTTTTTAAGCGGTAAAATGTGTCATCTTGTCACAAAACATTTAATGGGACAATTTGATCTTCTGGGCTTGATTTGAACAATTGTTGGATGTTGTATGAAGAACAGTCTGGTTATTATGAATTCATTTATGAAGATATTATCTCTTTAGGGTGTCTGATTGACTTGTTTATTAGTTTAAACCCTTATTTGTCTTTCTATGTCTTTGCCATCAATGATGTGTCTTTTCCAAAATTGTATAGGTGCATATCAAATATGTTCTTGAGTATCCTGAGCTTCTTGAGAGAGGATAGTTGGCTTTCTACAAGTCTAAAGGATTAGGTGTTCCTGAGATAATTAATGCAGACTAAACATTCCATCTATTATTTTTTTGACAGGGCTGTATTCTGTAGTTTCCCAAGTGGATGGCAGCTAGATCATATTTTTCAATAGACTGGATCAAAAGTAATGTTTCAACTTGCTAATGACAATGTTGCTTGGTTGTTGAAGTGAATTAAATTATTCTATCATGTAATATTTTAAATAAGTTGAGACCTAACCCTAAATGATCTGAAGCTTGTTGTAGTCATTGGCCTATAAAAGGACTCCCAAGATCATTTAGTAGAGGAAGGCTAGAAAAACTCAGGGAAAGTAACATAAGGCATATAACTATTTACTATTTTCTAGTGAGTATAGTAGATATAAATCTAGAGAGTATCATATATAATAGAAAGTTGCAAATATTCTTCATTTATTGAAGTGGTATGTGTTTTGAAGAATTTTGGAAATGAAGCTGGATTCTCTATATTGAATACAATATTTTTGGATTCAAAGTCTTTTCTTGGTGCTTACTTGTTGAATTGTGAATATTTTGATTCATTGCATGGAATTTATCTATGCAAATGTCATTAGTCCTTAGTTTTGATCTAGGATAAAATCAAATAATGCTTTAGATATGACATAAGATCTTTGGGTTTGTCTACAGAAGGATTTTATAAGTAGTGTTTGATCTAAGTTATATGTATTTATGGTTTTGAGTCCTTGACAATAGTTAGTTTCTTTGTCCTGTATTTGAACTAAAAACATTGCCCAATGGATAAAGCACTGATCAGTAATTAGTATCTTCTACATTGATACATATCTTAATAGGTTTGGTTATATTTTCGCTATCAAAAACATCAAAACCATTTCAGTCCCTTTTGATTTTTGTGATTGTTGGTTGTGTGTCCTACATGGTAATCAAGAATCACTGAATGAATGGTTATCATTTCATACTTTCTTACCATTTATCGGTTGTTAAAATCCAGAGTGTAAAATTTGCAAAAACTTGAATATCTGTCTAGATTAGGTGTAGCCACCTTGGTTTTGCAGAGCCAAAAGTTTAGAGGGCACTCTTGTCCCTATAGTTGGTCCAGTTACCTTGAAGATCTTTCAATTTTTAGAGCTAACCACTCTTAGCATTAGTCTGAAGGTATATTGGTGGCTTCTAAAAGCATAAACATTTTTAAACACCAACAAAATGGTGACTATGCTGGGGAAGAGATATAAAACCTATTTTGAATCTATGACACAATTTGTAAAATCAATACCCATTTGAGTTAGCTTATCCAAGTTATAGAGTCATGTTTTTCAAAGAGATATTCCTCATATATTTTTAGAGTGAGGCGAGTTTGCTTGTATATCATTTTATATTGTCTGAAAGTCCTAGTTCTTAAAGTAATACATATATTATCTCACATGTGGTGAGTGGCGACTCTGATTTCTCTGATTTGCACTAGTATGCATGATTGAAGAAAGGTTACAAAGGAAAGAGGTGGACCTGCAGTGATAGATGTAGCAGATGTTTTTGACTCCTGTGAATATGAGCATAGTCAAGAGATGAATTTTTATGAGACCCTATATTAGGGGTGTGTTGTGATCTTGCCGATTTAAAGAAGGTTAGAGTTGGGAAAGAGTTCTCAACTGATTCAAAAATTTTCCTTTGTAAAGAGGTAGCGACTCTACTAAAGTCAAATCAAAGCTTTGCAGAGACTTCATCACATACAGGTATTTTGTTTTCATTGGATAGCCTTTTTTTCCATGAAAATAATTTCTTAAAATTTTCCCTAATAAGTGATCAACACTAATTAAGAGGGAACAAAGAGGAAATTGTAGCTATGTTTCCTACTAAGATGTCACACCAGTATAAAAATAGGTTGTATGGGGCTATAAATTTCAATGGCATCCCTGGTTACCCACATTATTCCATCAAAATTTGGAGATTACTTGCCTAAGTTTAGTGGTATGGGTGAGCCATCGGCTGAGACACATCTAGAGTGGTTTATTCATTTGATGTATCACAGTGACATCGCACATGGGGATGTATGGATGCATTTTTTTGTTAAATCTCTTGTTGAAGATGCTAGGGATTGGTTTATAGGATTACCTCATGGTTCAGTAGGATCTATGGATGAATGAGTAGGTTGTTTCAAGAGGCAGTATGGTGACATAAAATTTAGGGATTCTGCTATGTCCAGATCTGGAGTACCTTTGCCAGATCCAGATATTGAAGAAGATTTTTGAGAGGACCAATGGTTGCAAGAAAAAATCATTTTGTTGCTACAAAAAAAAGATTAAAAGAATGAAGGGAGAATCTTCATTTCTTTTTTAAAAGAGGTTTTCTGCTACAATGTGGGATTGTGGTAATCCTTTTTGTCCTCAAGAGTCATTTTGGTTTTGTGTATTTGTGGCCCTTTGTTTTCCTAGTTCAACTAATTAGTCAGCTTCCTTGAGGACAAAATATTTTGAATACACCATGAAGTGGATAGAGGATATTGGGGATCTTGAATCTGAGGATTTTGATTATAGGAGGGATCAAATGAGCCAAAGTAATTGCATTTTTTTTTTAAAGAAAAAAGTAGGAAGGATAAAGGATGAATCAATACTTTTGTTTTATGAAAATTTTTCTAATGCATATAGTGAGCTTCCAGTGGATATTTATCTTCCAAAGTTTACATATATTGAGTTATTTCTAGAACTTTGTATGCCTAAATCAGTCAATTGGTCTGCAGCCCATATAGAAGAGGAGGTTGACCATACTAGGAAATGGATACAATCAATTAAAAAATCAGAACTTGAAAATGTACTTGATGATAACTCTAGTGATGTTGACTCTAATTATGCTTATGATGCTGACTCTAAAGATAACATTGAAGTAAATGAATATCAAGATAATGAGGATGAATCTATAATTGATCATATTTCTTTGAAAAATGAAGATTCATCTTTCTATCAGCATGATAGTGTAGTTTACTTGTCTCAGTCTAAGGAAGATTTGTGCAAAGAAAAATAGGATAATTCTCATGCAGAGGTAAGTTGCTATGATGAGCCTTCAATCCTTTCTAATGATGAAGATCCCAAATTTGAGGTTTCACATGAGGTTGTGCCTAGTGATAATGATATTGATAATGATGGAGAAAAAAATGATAGATATGAGTCTAGTATGGGTGCTATCTCTTGTGATCGTGAAAGTGATGCTCTTTCTCAATATCAGGAAGAAGATGTGTGTAGTCATCAAGATAATATTGATTTGATAAATGAAGATGCTTATGACTACATATCAGAGGTGGATGTGAATGATGATAGTGGTTCACTTCATAGTGAAAAAATTTCTCAGTTTTTGTCTTATGAATATCTCAAATATTCAGGGTAGGATAGCTCTGAATCCTTACACCCAACACACATTGATTTTGACAAAGAGTTTATATCAGGTCATTCTGATTTTGACATGTGTGTTTCTAATTCTCCATGTACTTCTGTATCATTAGGATACAACAAGATTGAATATGATATATTAGATGATGAAAGCATTAAATCATTCTCAGATTCATAGGATGAAGCGGTTCCTGACATAATGTTGAATACTAATTGGGATGATTATGTGGATTATGAGTCTTTTTTAGATTCTAATTCATTCATTAAACTACTGCAGGATGATCTTTCAATTGCTCCAAGTGTGTAGATAACTGATGAATATGTTGATGTATGCTCTCCTTCCAAAATTCAAGATAATGGTTTATATAATGTTGAAAATGAACAAGTGAGTTCTTTAGCGAACTATAATATAGATATGCAAACTAGTGATGAGATACAGGATGATAACTTTGTTGAGTAGCAGACTAAGGATAATGAGATGAATTTTTCATGTTTTAATGTTGATAATGTTGAGTCTTTTTCTTATCCAAGTCTTGATATGTCTCCTCTTACAGAAGGTCAAAATAATCCACAGGTGGTCCCTGAATTTTATGATGAGCCTAATTTTGAAATCTCCCAGGAGGTTGTCTCTTATCCTATGAATAGTGGGCTAGATCATGTGCCAATTTATGAGTTTCCTCAATGTTTGCATGAATTTTAGTATGATAGTGTTTTCTGTGATATGCAAACTATTGATGTGAGTGATTTTAATAATGTTGACTCTAGCAATATGGTAGAATTTGAGTTCTTTCTGTTTTAGCTGGATGGTGATTTTCCAAGATGTGGCATGAGGTTTAAAGATGATAAATATTGCATTTATCCTAGTTTCTTTTTACCTAATGAATGTAACATGCATATGCCACATAATTTACATTTTCATAGTATGACAGGTTTCCATATAAGTTCAGATGATGAATATGCTGATAATTTTTTATGTGATGCAATAATGGAAAATTAAAGTAGATCTAATCAAACAGATGAAAGTGGTATTGTTAGCTTGTTTCCAAAGCAAGGACCAGAGAACTTTGTTTTTGACAAAGGCAAGCTGGATCAGAAATTTTGCTGATGGCTTTGGGAAATCAAGCTTGGTAGTGGGTTTGTACATATTATTTTAGTTGTTTTCTACTGCTTTAGGTTAGGTTACTATTCTAGTAGGTGGTCTTCTTATCCCATAAATTCTAAATCCTTGTTATGCCTGCAAGAGGCATACATCCCTAGTTGGAGCCAAAGTGAGCACTTGTCAAATTTTTTCATGGTTCTGTGCCTTTGATCCTATCTTTGCAATTTTTTTCTCTGTGCTTAAACCCTTGATCATTTACATGAAAAAACCCTAAATCCCTAAATCCTTGAAACTTTTTATAACATTGAGTTACCTTTTTGAAGTCACTTAAAACACTTAAGGTCATGGGTCATGACTCGACGGGGCCTTTTTTTTCCCCTAAGTCATGTTTCCTAGTGGGGTTCACTTTAATATTTTCTATTTTCCTAAGTTCCCTATGTGCCTTTATATTTTCATTTTTCCGAGCAAGTCTCTTTTCATCTAACGACTGACATTATGCCTCAAGCCAGAGATGCATTTACTTTAACCATCAAGGCAAAGAGCCTATTTTCCACGTGTCTTGTCAAGAGGAAATATGTTAGTTCTTTTTTGAGATTAATTCATGATCGTAGATCTTGTTTTGATCGAAGGTTTATCGCTAGGTCTCAGAATGTAACTTGAGTTAAGTAAAGTTTTCAGCAATTTGTGATAGAAGTAACCCATAGGTGTGCTCACACAATACTTCTAGATAGGACCTAGCTTGTCCTAGTCCACTTAGGATCCCAATCTCCCTTTAGGATCACACTAGTCTAAAGACACTAAGCCTAAGACTTCTCCTAACTCTTCTCTAAGAGTTACAACTATTGTGTTTCACCTTGAAGGACATCCACCATTAGTTTTGTCTCACATTGCTTCTCATTGGTTTTTAAGAATTCCAATCTCAAATGCTTCATAACAACTCCACACGTGTCACAAGGGCCATGTACACTCTTTTTATGTTCATTTTTCATCCATACAATCCAAATTTCATAGGTCTTCAATCCCAACTTAGTCAAGTTCCAAAATTGTACCCAAAATGACCTATTAGGCCTAAAGCACCAATTAGCCCTATCCAGAAGGGTTTTCAATATTTACTCTTAAAAATTCCACACAACCCCTAAAACCAATTGAGGATCCAAATACCCTTTTGGGAAACCTAAAATATTTTTAAGGTCTAAGGTCCCCAAGCCTTCTGTACACCTTTGTCCTGAAATATAGGGCTATTAGGCCTATTTTGGTTCCTCACAAGCACTTCTTTGATTTCTATTGAAAAATAAATCCAAATGAATTGGGTGGGTTCTGAACTTCATGCTAGGGATCTATGAGACCCTAAAGAAACTGATTCCACACTTGGTTTAGTGCTCCCATGCACACCCTTGTCTCTGCATTCTTGTTTACACCTGCCATACACCTAACTGAACTGTCCTAGCTCACCTAGGGCATGGATTTAAAATTTGTAAATTGACTCTTCTAACCTCCTACCTTCATATTTACACTATATAGAGGCTCCCCTAACACATTCAAAATCTACCTAAACTGAACCTGCAGACTACCTAATTCTTAAACAATTTCCTACACCTATCAAATAAAATCTACACTATTAGTACTCTAAATTAAAAAGTATTAAATAATTCTCTACTAAATTAATCCACACTTAGATCAGTTAATTCAATCCATTAAAACACAAAGAACACTCAAAAAAGTTGACTATACTCTGTTTTCAAAAACACCTTCTCTATTGCACTCCAAAACTTGCATACATCAACTCTACCTCAGGAAATGATCCATAGAGTGTCTAAAGATGCTTCCTCCACCATTTTAGGCCACTATAATTAATTTTACACTCCTATAATTGATGGAATCCAATGTTGTCGAGTTGCATGCAACATTTGCAAAAAGTTGCAAATGTTGTCATGACAACTTTTGGCATCTTTTACATTTATGATGCAAACTACATTTTAGGGCCTCCAACCCATTTAGTTCGATGAAATAACATAATTTATGCCTCCCTAAGAATATTTATACCAACACATGGGTCTTTGACACATTTAGACATCATTTCCCTAAATTAGACCAAACTAAGGACTAAAAGCAAATAGCAAAGACTAAGATGAAATTATCACTAACCACTAATCCATCTAGTCACACATAACAACATGACCTTCTAAGGTCTTAAGAAAACAAATAATAACTTGGCTAGGGTCATTTACAAGAAAAAAATAACTAGGGCCTTGAGGATATCCTAGGTGCTCCTACACCATCCTCCCCTAATGAAAAGAATTCAATCCACCCTTGGATTGAGTAAGTTGAGATCAATGCCCAACTTTTTAAACTTTGTCTCCTTGATCCATACTACATCTTCATCTGGTTTTCCTTGCCACTTTACTAAGTGTTCTTGGTACTCCTTCTTTATGGTCTTCTTGTAGACTCTAGAATCCAAAATTTTCTCTTCTTTCTTGATTGGTGCAGATGGAAAATATAGTTCTTCTACCTCCTTTATTACTTCTGTCAAACTCTGAACTGCATCTAGGATTGGGCCTTTGTATAGAACCAAGTCTGCAACATTAAACACTGGTGATAAACCCATATCCTCTGCAAGTTCTACCTTGTAAGGATTGGCTCCATATTTATCCAGTATAACACATGGGCCAATTCTTCTCATTTTAAGTTTAATTGGTATTCCTTTCTGAAGTCTTGCCTTGTTGAGGTGAACCATTAACAGATCTTCCAATTTTAATTGGACATCTCTTCTTCACTCATCCATTTTAGTCTTGATCTTCTCTGTATTGTAAATGACTGTCTCATGAACTTATGGCATAGAATGTGCAAAATCATCAGCATAGCCACTCCCCTTGGCTCCATCCTTCATATCTATGAGCTCATAGATTCCTCTTGGATGAAGGACATAGACTATTTCAAAGGGACTTTTTCTAGTAGTCCTATTCACTGTGTCATTGTAGGCATATTCTGCTTGCCCAATGAGTTGGTCCCAAACTTGACCATACTCTTTTGTTAAACATCTTAGGAGATTTCCAAGACTCCTATTGACTACCTTTGTTTGACCATCAGACTAAGGATGGTAGGAAGATCCAAATGAAAAATTTGTTCATAGTTTTTGCCACAGAGTCTTCCAAAAATGACTCATGAACTTGGTGTCTCTGTCAGACACTATACTCAGTGGTAAACCATGAATTTTGACATCCTCCTTAAAGAATAGGGAAGTCTTACCCCACTTTTGATTTGCATACCTTTCAGACAAAAGTGGATGTTTAATGTGTAGTAGTGGTCTTGGAAGTGTTGTGCAATTCTAGAGTCTAAGTCTAGCTTTTCCCTTAGGCTAGGAGGCCTTTATCAGATTCACCCAATTTGACTTCTCCTTTGCAAGCCGAGGGAATGTGTATCTAAAGTCATGTTTTATCAAGTAGGTTTAGGCTCCCAAATCTGATAAAGGTCACAATTTGGATATTTCTAAAATTTATCTTGTGTAATTTTGGAATCTGTAGCTTTGATACTTTATCTTTCCTCCATGACAGAAAATTGGTTTCAGGCTTCTCCATGATGGAAAATCACCTACAGAGTGCATTTTCCATAGATGACTATTCCAAAATGCCTCTGTAGCCAGTACAATTCAAAAGTGGATAACTTGGGTTTAGAAGGATTATTGCATTCAAAATGCATCTCTGCAGGCCGAGTGGAATGATTAAATGAAGAAAAATACAGAATGCAATCTTGCTAGTGGAAAAGCGGAAAATGACTTCTCCACTACTCCGACAAGTGGGTTTCAACCTGTAGAGTACGTTTTCTGCCAAATCATTAAAATTGAAGAACTTTGAAGAAGAATCTATCTCATAAATGATCCAAGGCATAAAGAAAGCTGATAAAATCAACACATATCATTTTAGCATCTCAATAGGACAAAATTCTTACTCAGCAAATTTTTGAGTAGAGAACACCCCAAATGCAATTGTCCACCCAAAAGGGAAGCATAAAAGTAATTTTCCGCTATTTCAAGAAAGTTACCATTATGGTTACTAAAGTGAAAAGATGTTTCTTAATGGCCCGTGGGGGTAAAGTAATTAATTCAAATAAATCCATTTTACTTCATAACATAATTTTTCATTAATGCTTTAGTCTTTTCATTCGTGTGGCATGGAAAGTCAGCTATTAAACGGTGGGAATTCAAAGTTATAAAATCAGTGAAAGGTTGCAAACAGAAACTACCATCTGTTTGACGATTTTTTTTTTTGAATTCAAAGCTCTTGATAATAATTTTCCTTTTCTCTTGCATTCCTAAGAGATATTCTTGCATTCTTGATTCAAAATCAGTTGAAGCATGGCTTCCAAATTTATGGGATTCGATGGGATGAACGACATCACTTCTGATTGGCACAAAATCACAGACACCTTGTTGAAGTTCTTTTATATGCAGAACTTTTAGAATAGATCGAAAGTAGACCAAATGCATCGTGTCACTAAGAAGCTAAAAGAGAGTGGGTTAGTTGAAGTTATTGGCTTTCCCATTGCAGTTCAAGCTCCAGAGCTTGTTCGGGAATGTATAGCTCGATATAACTTGGATACCAAGAAAATACTTCTACCCAATGACATGGTCCTATTATCCATTGACAAAGATTTCATCCAGAACTCCCTGTGCATTCTAGATTAGATTAAGTACTCAGAGATGACATACAGTCAGGCAGTTACCGAGTATGGAGCAAATAAGGCGGTGTGGAAGAAGGAAATAATGAATTCCTAGTTTTAAGAGCCGAGGAGTGCCAAGGGCAAGTTGCCTAAAACATTATATGGGACAAACCTGAAGCCAGAAATCATGGATATCTTGGTACTTCTCCACAGGATCAGAGGTGAGAGTGACGCACTAAATCTTGTTGAAAATAATTTCTTCTTAGTCCAGGTGATCTTTTCTTAACATCATTTCATTGATTGGGCTCTTATGGTAAGTGAGAATCTCTCCAATGCCCTAAGTAGAGCTAAGATTCAAAATGAGTTATACATGTCTTATGTTCTATTATATATATATTAGCTACAATTAAAATTTGGCCAGGGCTTCCTAGACTAGAAGAATTCCCAGAGGATGTTAAGAGTTATGAATTCTTCCCCTATTTACAATTGCGCAAACGTTATGCTAAATATCTCAGAGTCAATGATGCATTTACAATGAGACTATGCAGGGAGCTGCAGGGTTGCCCAGAAAGTAGATTTTCTCCTGAAGCCATGGTTTTTATCAGCTAGTTTGGGTGCTATTTCATTCAATTTGTGGATTTATCATACATTCATCTTGCAGGATTTGACAACTTCCCCTTGAAGCTACCCAGATATCCTGATGACATGATCATGTTGGTTGAGGTGATGAGGCATGAACTCCAAGTGAATCTAATCTATGCTGATGCTAAGAAGAAAGGCTACAATTTCCCAATGACCATTGGGGCTTATAGTTGTGTGTCTCAGTCCGAAGCAAAGAATGTCCTGAAAACATTCTCAAAGAGGTTTTCATTGGAGACATATGATGTTCTAAGGCCGCAATATGACCCTATAAATTATGCTAGGGATTACTTGCAAATGAGTCATGCTATCCATCACATTGATGATATTGAAGAATACTGGGCCAATTGCAAGGATGACTTGGAGAGTGGAGAGAGATTCTACACCAAGTTTAACTATCAAACAAATCAAAAAGTTCAAAGTTAACATTGCAGTAGAGGGGCTAGAAGATGATGGTCAACAAATGTATGATAATACATATTTGGAGAAAATAAAGCCACTCCCTATAAGCTTTGAGCCCATGCTAGGGTAGTCCATCAACAACTTGGAAACCTTAATGGGTGGGATTTACAGATGGACAGAGCAGTGGATTGAATAGATAGTAGGCAAGAGAAAGCAGTTTGAAAGAAAGCAACCGTCTCAGCAAACTCCTGCCAAACTAACTTCGAGCACTGTGGTGAATTCTTCAGAAAAAATCCCAACCATAGCTAAAGGATTAGCTTGGCCAGTGAGGGGAGGCGATGAAGCTCCTGAAAAAGAGATCCCACTAGAGAAGACCTATGGAGAAGGCCCACTTCTAGACATCGGATCAACTAAAGAAGAAGTCTCCACAGACCCGGTCAAGTCTACAGTTCAACTCGCTAAAGGTCCAGAGCCCGAGAAACTAGTTAAAGCTAGTTCTATAGATACACAAGTCACCACTTCGACCCAAGATACTCCAAGGTGAAGATCCCCTATTATAGTAGAGGTGGGTGAAGATAGCTCTAATACCTCAGCCACAGAATCAGGTGAGAGGGTTGGGAAGCAATAGGAAGCTACTCAAGTCATCAGATTAGTTTCCTCCTCTCCTACTTCAGTAAACTTGTTTGCTTCCAGACCCAAAGATACTCCTCCAATGATCAGGAAGTTGTTTATAGAAGAATTAGTCTTTGCTTCCAAAGTTACTAGTGCTAAATCCTTGATAGAAAATACCTTGGAGGAAAAAAGGAAGAGTGGAAGAGGTGACTTCCAGCAAAGAGACTCTTTCACGGGCCTTACATCCCAACACCACCACGAGTAAAGTAAAGGAAGTGAAGAAAATGTCTACATTGGGATGAGATCCTGAAACTTGGAATTAACTATGGAAGTGGCCAAACCCATGAAGGAGGGAAGATTCTAGGATATGAATGCCTCTGATTTTTAGTTGCACTCATTTGATATGGGGCTAGCTCATCATGATACTAAGGTAGATTGGTGGAAGTCTACCAATGTGGTAATGGAAGAAGAGCTTGAAGAGCTCAAGACTACTAAATTCCAACTTAAAGAAGAAGTAGTTTAGCTAACTAACTTCATCAGACATCTTATCACTCTGATCACAAGCGTTCCCAGTACCCAGACCACTTTTGATCCTAGTGCTGTGGAGAACCAAGACATCATAGCCAAGTTGCAAGAGGACAGACACTTCAGGAAGATCAGAAAGAGATGGACCAAGAGGCTCAAATCTGAGGGACTGGTAGTTGTTGAGCAATTGGGTAATTCTCTTCTAAGGCTAGAAACAAAGAGGAATAATATTGATAAGAATGTGTAGACTCTCACATCAGAGAGAGTGAGATGTCAAGAATGTATAGTAATGATGCACATAGTAATTAAAATGAAGACCAAGGAGGCATTAAAGGCCAAGATCTTGCAAATAGGAGATGGGGCTTTTATCGAATGGCTTCAAAGCCTATAATTTAAGATTGAGATGATCATACAAGCTGAAACAGGGTTGCAGCAGATAGATGTCAAGAACAAGGAGGAGTAGAACAAAGATTTTAAACTCCTTCAAGGTCTACACACAGAATCACAGACAAGCAGTCAGGGAAAAGAAATGATTGGATTGGCTAGTATACTAAAATCATTTTCTGATTATGTGCATAAGCTGGCAGAGAAGTCTTCCTCCCATTTGGACAATGTGCCAGAACTCCAACAGTTGAGTGGATGCATTTTTAAAGCCATGGAAGAGCTGAAAGATTAGACAGATGTGACCAAGAGCCTAGCCAAAGAACATTCCAGATGGTTCATCAGATATACTACTGTCGATATAATTCAACACGAAGAGCTCATCCCAATCATTACAGATGTCACTGCTTATAGGGATAAATTAGACAAGGAGAAGAAAATGGAAGCATAGCTAGATTCCCCCTTGTACTAAATTTTGATATTTATTGTAACAGATAAAATTTTGTTTATCATTTCTGATTAGAGAAGTGGAACCATTTCGGTTACCCTTTTGTAATGGTTCAACTCTAGAACTCTATATGTACTATTTTCCAAATCAATACAAAGGTCGACTAAATTTTGGTGAAAGGATAGCATTTTGCTGAGTCAAATTTGTATGTCCAAATACTATTGCTTTAACTATTCCACTACATTGCATTTATCTTTCTATTAAATTTGAATGTTTCCTTATAATTAGATTTATAGTTTGTGATCGAACGAGAATTTTGTATTATGATTTGATACAGTTAATTAGGGTGAAATCTGTTGTTATTCTAAGTGTGGGAGATGTCCATGTGAAATAGATTGATTCATTTTACTTCATCATTAATCCTTCAGTCTTGCATCTGCATTTTCATTAGTTTTCCTTGCATTACCAACTTTGGGAATTAATCTGATTGATGAAGTCTCAAAGTTGTCTAGATTTAGAATTCAATCTATCTTGCCTGAGCTATTTCTTGTCTAGGTTTAGCTTGGTTTACCTCTTCTATTCTTGGGTCAAGAACATACCCCTATTAGATTAGGAAAGATCAAAATTCATTGAAGACCATTCATTTAAGGGAGTTGTACCTTCTAATTCAGAGGGAAATTAATTATTCATTTACATTTCCCAACTATTGTATTTGATTTTTTCTTCAATATTTGGGTACTTTGGAGTTAAAGTGAAGAAGAACAATCTGTTTACCAATAGATTTTTGGAAACTCTACTGGGGAGATGAAGAATTGTTATACCAGAAGCATACCATGAGGAAAGATGGTGTTTCCCCATGAAAACATAATTCTTGTTCTCTAATCAAATCTTAGTTTCCAAGACGATCAAGAGGATCTCATTTCCTCACTGAATACTTTTGTTTGGAAATATAGAAGAAACACTGAGCACTATAGAAATGCCAGGAAAGTGCTAGAGCATGAAGAAGCTAGGACATAAGCACTTGAAGAAGCCATTTGAAGGAGAAATCTAAGAAGGGCATGACACCAAGCAGAGCATGAAGCCAGACTAGAAGACTAGTTGGAACCCTGGATCCCAAGAGGTTTCTTAGGAGTGCAAAGAAAGAAGGTGGTATGGACCCAGTTTTTGAGAGACTTGCAAACCTTGATTTTTCTCTACTTGAAGTACCCTGTCAAAAGAATAGAAATACTAAGAGCAAAAGTAGACCTCCTTCACCTCCCAAACAATCAATTCTTTTTTCTACCACTTGTCAAGTGTTTACTTTGCATAGAGTAGTTTCTCCTCGTGTTGTCAATCTAACACCCTATCTACCTCCAGTAGTTATGGCACTTCCTTGGGCCACTACAATTTGGACCATTGCAATTAGCAGCATATAATCCCCTTCCCTCAGGCTCAAGAAATAATTTCCCCAAATTCTCTGGAGATGGGAAGTATCTAAAGATGAACACATTGCTGCATTCTTTGCTTCAGTTAATATCTTAGCAGTACAAGAAGAAGATGTGGCCGTCAGATTATTTGTTGAAACCCTTGTTGAAGGTGTTGCTGATTGGTTCCATCACTTTCCCAATTATTCTATCACAGATTGGGCTTCTATGAGAGATGCTTTTGAAAGAAGATTTAAAATTGCTGAAGATGAACATGCCTTACTAACACAATTGACTTCTATCAAGAAAGAGCCTTCAATCAGTATGAGGGATTTTGTGGCTAAATTTAACAAGCTTGTAAATCGTATCCCAATAGCTGACAGACCTACTGCAGGGAATTTGAAAACATTTTTCATAAGTGCTATGCCTCCCGACATATGTTATGATTTGAGAAGAACAAACCCAACCACTTTGGACCTTGCCCAAAGGATTGCAGTGGAGTTAGAAGACTACATGATATCGGCGGTAATATGAAAAAGAGAAATACAATCTAGAACCGGTACTAGTAACACCACATCATCAGATGAGATGATTAAAAAATTATCCAATGAATTCATCACCTTCAAGAGGCATCTTCCTAGATTTAATAATCCCTATCAGTGAAACTTTCAAGAGCAGCCTGGAAGAAACAATGAAGGGAGGAATGCTGATGGAAAGACATTACAATTGATTGCTCCACCACAGAGGTTAGCTATAGAAGCTCCTCCTAAAAGGGGAAACATGTGTGCCTTCCACTTAACTACAGATCACGATGAAGAAAGTTGTCCCGATGTAGCTTGTGCTTGGAAAATGCATCAGACTAATGAATGAAATGTTGGAGTCTCTGGAGTTGAACCAGATTCATACTCATATGGAAACTCTAAAAATTTATATTTAGAGTATGAATCAGATTCATAATAGGGAGCAACATGTTACGCTACCATAGACGGGACCTCCTATACAGTCGTAACCCAGAGTCAGAAGGATAAAGGCCCTGCTTCAACACCTCCACCTAAAAATAATGAGGCATCTACCTCCCATTCTAAGGAGGCCAATCAAGGATTAAGGATTCTACAACCAAGTAAGGAACAAAACTCTTTTGACATTATTCAATTCTGTAGAGATTCCAGAATTCATATTTCCCCCATAGACTATCTTAAGTCTAATCTTGTAGAACTGCAAAAGCTAGCAGATTATTGTAAAGAGGGGAATCAGAATTTAAATCAAAATGTCATGACTACCATAGAAAATGACTCTATATTTGCAGACCCAATTAAGCAGGGAGAGTCATCTATTTTGGCTACCTTCCTAGGACAAAAACCTGATCCATTCTATGTCTCATTATATATTAATGGTTGCAAATTAATAAATTGCATAATAGACTCAGGAGCCTCAGACAATGTAATGCCATCGACTTTAGCTAAAGATTTAGGTCTTACCCTCACTAAAGATCATGGTAGATGTCACTCCATGGATTCCAAGAAAGTACCCCTGGTTGGCCAAATCAAAGATGCCCAAGTAGCCCTAGCAGCGCACCCTAAGAAGAAAATGTTGTTAACGATCCTTGTTGCTAATATACCGACTAGTTACGGTTTGTTATTAAGCAGGAGTTTTTGTAGAGACCTAGGAGGGGAGATACAGTTGGATTGGTCTCAAGCTTTAATCCTAGTGGGTAACAAAAAGATAAAGCTAGTTCCCAAAGAGAAAGCTAAGTTCACAGTGTTAAAGTCTAATGACCCTAAAGCCCAAATTTTGTATCAGGAATTAGAATTTGGAAATTATATGCTATTTACAGATGATTTAGATGGGTAAAATGAGTTTGAAAAAGAGGAAAATAAATCTTCCACTGAAGAAATGCCACCACAGATCTAGACACTTGAATTTGATGGCAATTGTGCGTCACCAGGATCTGGTGCAGGTGTGGTCTTAATATCACCAGATGGAGTATGTGAGCCTATGGCTTATAAATTAGAGTTTGGGAACACCAAAAATACTATCGAGTATGAAGCCCTACTATAAGGAATTATCACTGCAAAGGAGAAAGGTGTGAAAATTTTGAGACATCGGGGTGATGCTGAGCTAATTGTGCACCATGTCAAGAATCAATATTTTGTGAAGAATAATAGATTAAAAATCTATAGGAATAGAGTGTGGGACAAAATAGAAGCATTAAATGCATTCTTCATTGAATATGTGGTGAGAGAATTAAATTCTAAGGCAGACTCCTTAGCAATGTTAGCCTCATTACTCCTCCCTCACCTAGAATTCAAATATAAGAAGTACCAAGTAGAGGTTGTGTATTGACCCTCTGTGCCTGATAATGTGGAATATTGGCAAATGTTCAAAGATGAAAAGAACCTCCTCCTCTTCTTGGAGAGTGGTGGTGATTTCCATAAGGATCCCCCTAATAATCACAAAGGAAGCTCTTGTCTCCAGAAGAAGAAGGATAACTTGGATATCATCCAGTTGCAAGGTAATATCATCCCTCCCCATTTGGTCACACTTGAAAAAAATTTCAATAGACATGATACTTTTTTTAAAAATAAAAGAATTGAAAGAGGTCCTACCACTGGTGAATACGAGGGAATTAATATTGGAAGTGAAAAATATCCCAAGATTATTAACATTGGGAAATGTTGCACTGAAGAAGAAAGAGAGGAGGCGAGAAAACTCTTCCTGGAATACCAAGATGTTTTTGCCTGGAGTTATGAAGATTTGAAAAGTTTTATGAACAGGAAGTTCAAACACCAAATCCCCTTAAAACTTGAAGCTGCTCCATTCAAGAAGAAACAAAGGAATTACAACCCAAAAGTTGCTGATGCAATATTTAGGGAAGTGGATAAAATGCTTAAAGCAAGGATCATATACCCTATCCATCATTCTACCTGGGTAACAAATATAGTGCCCGTGAGAAACCTTAATCAATATTCCTTGAAAGACAATTATGCCCTTCCCAACATGGATCATCTCTTACAGAACGTGGCTAGAGTTGAGATGATGTCTATGTTAGATGGCTTCTCAGGGTACAATCAGATAGAAGTAGAGAAAGCAGACCAGCATAAAATGGCTTTCACTACTCCATGGGGTACCTTCGCATGTCACAGAATGCCATTTGGGTTAATCAACATCGGAGCTACCTTTCAGAGAGGTATGGATCTTTCTTTCAGTGATATGAAGAAAAAAATTATTGGTATGTATCTGGATGATCTTACTATATTTTCTAGAAAAAGAGTAGATCACATAAATGATTTAAGCTGAGTATTGCAAAGGTGTCGAGATGATGGGATTTTATTGAACCCCAAGAAGTCAATTTTTTGTGTCACTGAGGGGAAATTTTTGGGTCACATTGTTTCCCAAGAAGGCATAAGAATCAATCCAAAAAGGGTGAGAGCTATCCAACAACTGATCTTACCTATGAAAAAAATTGGAGTGAAATCATTTTTTGGTCAAGTAAACTTTCTCAGGAGGTTTGTCCCAGATTTTTCCAAAATTAACAAATGCATAGTAGACATGATGAAAGGAAATGTAAACTTTAGATGGAACGACCCTGGAAAACAAGCTTTTAAAAGCATTAAGAGCACCATAGCCAATGACCCAATTTTATGTCATCTAGATTTCAAGAAGTATTTCATAATCTATTGTTATTCTTCCGAACACACTTTATTAGCCATCCTCATGCAGGAGAACAAGGAAAGAATTCAAGCTCCTATTGCTTTCATGAGCACACCTCTGAAAAATCATGAGTTGAAATACTCCCAAATTGATAAACATGCTTTCACAGTAGTAAAGGCTTTAAATAATTTTAGATTTTATATTTTACACTCTCACTCTCTTGTGTATGTGCCTGGCATTGCAGTAAAAAGCATATTGACCCAAAAATATGTTGGATGTAATAACAGAGGAGCGTGGGTGGCTAAAACCCAAGAATATGACATAGAAATCAAGCCCACCAAGTTGGTGAGAGGAAATGCACTGTGTAAAGCAATGGCAGAAAGTCAAGTAGATGAAGATCCAAAAGCTATACAATTGGTTTTGGCAGTAAGTATGCAAGACTCTTGGTTTGAAAACATTGTGTATTTCTTGAGATATGGTAAATGCCCCAAAGGGTTGAATTCAAAGAAAAGAAGAGATCTGAAACTAAAAGCCTCTAAATATGTCATTTGGGAAGATAGATTGTATAAGAGATCTATAGATGGGACTTTTCTCTGGTGTGTTGAAAAACAACAAGAGAAGTTGTTAAGAGTGTTTCATGACGAAGCTTGCGGGGGACACTTTTCCTTATTAGTTACTGCATTCAAGATATTGAGACAATGTTATTATTGGATGGGAATGTTTAGGGATGCATATCACTGGGTGGCAAGATGTGAGAAGTGCAAGATGTTTACTGGAAAGCCACAACTAGCAGTGCTCCCCCTTAGACTAGTGGTAATTGAAGGACCATTTCAGCAGTGGGGTCTTGATTTTATTGGCCCTATAAATCCCACATCTAGCACAGGCCATATTTACATAATCACTACAATAGATTACTTCAAGAAATGGGTGGAGGAGAAAGTGACCAAGGAAATACTTCAGAGGTAGTATGTGAGTATGTGAGTTTATCAAAGAAAACATCCTGGTAAGGTTTGGCGTGCCTATTAACTTATTTATGGATAATGCCACATACTTATCTTCTCAGGAAATTACTAAATTTTGTTTTGAGTATGGAATTATGATCAGTCACTCATCTGACTATTTCCCTCAAGGAAATGTTCAAGCAGAGTCCAGTAACAAGAACTTGGTGAACATCATGAAGAAGCTTGTGGAAGATAACCAGAGAACTTGGCATAAGAAAATCTATGAAGCTCTTTGGGTAGATAGAGTGACCCCCAAAAGAGATATTGGTGTGTCTCCTTTTGAACTTGTCTATAGGATCAAAGCCAGTCTCTCATTGCCATTGGAATTAGCAACTTACAAACTGAGAACAATAGTAGAAGATGGTATATATAAAGATGGTTTACAAAAGAGGATTCTTTACTTGAACAAACTTGAAGAGGAAAGGGAGAAAATGGTAGATCATATCACACAATATCAAATGCATGTGAAGAACTTGTTTGATAAAAGGAGAAGAACCCAGAAATTTATGGAGGGAGATATGGTGTTGTTATGGGACAAGCACAGGGCACCCAAAGGCATGCATGGAAAATATGAAACACTGTGGAAAGGACCTTTCAAGATTCACCAGTTTTTAAAGAAGAATTCATTTAAATTGACCTATCCAGATGGTGAGGCACTACCCCTAAAATATAATGGTCAGGAATTAAATCTGTATCAGACCTAAATTTAAATAGGTAACCCATGTATTGTACAATAGTTACGTTTAGTTCCTGCTTTTGTTTTCCTTAGTCAGGTTTCCTTTCTGCTTTCCTTTCTGTGTCTTACTTTAGTTTTGTTGTGAGCCACCTTTTATTGAGCTTTGTGAAACCAGAGACTTGAATTCCTTGCTTGGACATGTGAATGTCTAAGTCCTCAGACAAAGCCAGTTATTGCCCCACTTTTGATCTGCATACCTTTCAGACAAAAGTGGATGTTTAATGTGTAGTAGTGGTCTTGGAAGTGTTATGCAATTCTAGAGTCTAACTCTAGCTTTCCCCATAGGCTAGGAGGCCTTTATCAGATTCTCCTAATTTGAATTCTTCATTGCGAGCCAGGGGAATGTGTATCTGAAGTCATGTTTTATCAGGTAGGTTTAATTTCCCAAATCTGATAAAGGTCACAATTTGGAGATTTCTAAAATTTATCTTGTGTAATTTTGGAATCTGTAGCTTTGATACTTTATCTTGCCTCCATGGCAGAAAATCACCTACAGAGTGCATTTTCTGTAGATGACTATTCCAAAATGCCTATGCAACTAGTACAGTTTGAAAGTGGATAACTTGGGTTTAGAAGGATTATTGCATTCAAAATGCATCTTTGCAGGCCGAGTGGAATGATTAAATGAAGAAAAATCCAGAATGCAAGCTTGCAGGAAGAAAAGAGGAAAATGACTTCTCCACTACTCCAACAGGCGGGTTTCAACCTGCAGAGTATGTTTTCTGCCAAATCATTAAAATGGAAGAAATTTGAAGAAGAATTTATCTCATAAATGATCCAAGGCATAGAGAAAGCTGATAAAATCAACACATATCATTTTAGCATCTCAATAGGCTAAAATTATTCCTCAACGGATTTTTGAGTAGAGAACACGCCAAATGCATTTCTCCACCCAAAAGGGAAGCAAAAAAGTAATTTTTTTCTATTTCCATAAAGTTACCGTTACGGTTACTAAAGTGAAAAGATATTTCTTAACAACCCATGGGGGTAAAGTAATTAATTCAAATAAAGTCATTTTACTTCATAACAAAAATTTTCATTAATGCTTTAGTATTTTCATTCATGTGGCATGGGGAGTCGGTCGTTAAACGGTAAGAATTCAAAGTTATAAAATTAGTGAAAGGTTGCAAACAGGAACTACCATTTGTTTGATAAATTATTTTTTTTGAATTCGAAGCTCTTGATAATAATTGTCCTTTGCTCTTGCATTCCTAAGAGATATTCTTGCATTCCTAATTCAAAATCAGTCAAAGCATAGCTTCCAAATTTATGGGATTTGATGGGATGAATGACATCACTTTTGATTGGCACAAAATCACGGACACCTCGTTGAAGTTCTTTGATATGTAGAACTTTCAGAATAGATTGAAAGTGGACCAAATGTATCATGTCACTGAGAAGCTGAAAGAGAGTAGGTTAGTTGAAGCTGCTGGCTTTCCCGTTGTAGTTCAAGTTCCAGAGCTTGTTTGGGAATGTATAACTCAATATAACCCAAATACCAAGAAAATAATTCTACCCAATGACACGGTCCTATTCTCCATTGACTGAGATTTTTTCTAGAACTCCCTACACATTTTAGAGAAGAATGAGTACTCAGAGATGACATACAGTCGGGAAGTTATCAAGTATGGAGCAAAGAAGGTGGTGTGGAAGAAGGAAATAATGAATTCCTAGTTTCAAGAGCCGAGGATTGCCAAGGGAAAGTTGCCTAAAACATTATATGGCACAAACCTGAAGCCAAAAATTGTGGATATCTTGGTACTACTCCACAAGATCAGAGGTGAGAGTGATGCACTAAATTTTCTTGAAAATCATTCCTTCTTAGTCCAGGTGATCTATTCTCAACATCATTTCATCAATTGGGCTCTTATGGTAAGAAAGAATCTCTCCAATGCCCTGAGTAGAGCTAAGCTTTAGAATGAGTTCTACATGTCTTCTGTTCTATTATATATATTAGCTAAAATTCAAATTTGGTCAGGGCTTCCTAGACTAGAAGAATTCTCAGAGGATGTTAAGAGTTATGAATTCTTCCCCTGTTTACAATTGCGCAATAGTTATGCTGAATATCTTAGAGTTAATGATGCATTTACAATGAGACTGTGCAGGGAGATGTAGGGTTTCCCAAAAAGGAGATTTTTTCTTGAAGCCATGGCATTTATCAACCAATTTGGGTTCTATTTCATTCAATTTATAGATTTCTCATATATTCATCTTGCAGGATTTGACAGCTTCCCCTTGAAGCTGCCCAGATATCCTGATGACATGATCATGTTGGTTGAGGTGATGAGGAAGGCACTCCAAGTGAATCTAATCTGTGTTGATGCTAAGAAGAAAGGCTATGATTTCCCGATGACCATTGGGGCTTACAGTTGTGCATCCCATTCCGAAGCAAAGAACATCCTGAAAACATTCTCAAAAAGGTTTTCATTGGAGACATATGATGTTCTGAGGCCACAGTATGACCCTGTAAATTATACTAGGGATTACCTGCAAATGAGCCATGCTATCCATCACATTGATGATATTGAAGACTACTAGTCCAATTTCAAGGATGACTTGGAGAGCAGAGATAGATTCTACGCCAGGCTAACTATTGAACAAATTAAAATGTTCAAAGTTAACATTGCAATGGAGGGGCTAGAAGATGATGGTCAACATATGTATGATAATACATATTTGGCGAAAATAAAGCCACTCCCTATAAGCTCTGATCCCATGCTAGGGAAGGCCATTAATGACTTGTAAACCTTAATGGGTGGGATTTATAGAAGGACAAAGCAGTGGGTTGAATGAACAATAGGAAGGAGAAAGCGATCTGAAAGAAAGCCATCACCTCGGCAAACTCTCACCAAAGTGACTTCAAGCACTGCGGCAACTTCTTTAGCAACAATCCCAACCATAGCTAAATGATTAGCTTGGTCAACGGGGGGAAGCGATGAAACTCCTAAAAAAGAGATCCCACTAGAGAAGACCTATGGAGAAGGCCTGCTTCCAGACATCAGATCTACTAAAGAAGCAGTCTCCATAGACCCGATCGAGTCTGTAGTTGAAATCGCTAATGGTGCAGAGACCGAGCAACCAGTTAAAGCTAGTGTTGTAGATACACAAGTTGACACTTCAAACTAAGATACTCCAAGGTGAGGATCCCCTATTATAGTAGAGGTGGGTGAAGATAGCTCCAATACCTCAGCCACTAAATTGGATGAGAGGGTTGGGAAGCAACAAGAAGCTACTCAAGTCATTAGATTAGTTTCCTCCTCTCCTACTTCAGTAAACCTATTTTCTTCCTGACCCAAAGCTACTCCTCCAGTGATCAAGAAGTTGTTTATAGAAGAATTGGTCTTTGCTTCCAAAGTTACTAGTGTTAAATCCTGGATAGAAAATACCCTAGAGTGTAAAAGGAAAAGAGCGGAAGAGGTGACTTCCAGCAAAGAGGCTCTTTCACGGGCCTTACATCCCAACACCACTATGAGTAAAGTAAAGAAAGTGAAGACAATGTCTACACTGGGACAAGATCCTGAAACTGGACATTTCACTATGGAAGTGGCCAAGCCCGAAAAGGAGGGTAGATTCAAGGATATGACTGCCTCCAATTTTTAGTTGTAGTCGTTTGATATGGGGCTGGCTCATCATGATACTAAGGTAGATTGGTGGAAGTCTACTAATGTGATAATAGAAGAAGAGCTTGAAGAGATAAAGACTGCTAAAGTCCAACTTAAAGCAGAAGTAGCCAAGCTAACTAACTTCATCAAACATCTCATCACTCTAATCGCAAGTGTTCCCAGTACCCTGACCACTTTTGATCCTAGTGCTTCGAAGAACCAAGCCATCATAGCCAAGTTTTAAGAGGAAAGACACTTCAGGCATATAGGCAAGAGATGGATCGAGAGGCTCGAATCTGAGGGACTGGTAGTTGTTGAGAAACTGGGTATTTCTCTCCTAAGGATGGAAATAGAGAGGAATAATATTGATAAAAATCTGCAGACTCTCACATCAGAGAGAGTGAGATGTCAAGAATGTATAGTAATGTTGCATGTGGTGGTTAAAATGAAGACCAAGGAGGCATTAAAGGCCAAGATCTTGCATAAAGGAGATGAGCCTTTGATCAAATGGCTTCAAAGCCTAGAATGTAAGATTGAGATGATCATCCAAGCTGAAATAGGGTTACAACAAATAGATGTCAAGATCAAGGAGGAGCAGAACAAATATTTTAAACTCCTTCAAGGTCTGCACACGGAATAAAAGACAAGTGGTCAGGGAAAAGAAATGATCGGATTGGCTAGTATGCAGAAATAATTTTTTGATTATGTGCATAAGCTGGCAGAGCAGTCTTCCTCGCATTTGGACAAGGTTCCAGAACTCCAACAGTTGAGCAGATACATTTTTAAAGCCATGGAAGAGCTAAAAGATCGGACGGATGCGATCAAGAGCCTGGCCAAAGAAAATTCCAGATGGCTCATCAGATATACTAATGTCCATATAATTAGGCACGAAGAGCTCATCCCAATCATTATAGATATCACTTCTTATAGGGCTAAATTAGAAAAGGAGAAAAAAATAGAAGCATAGCTAGATTCCCCCTTGTACTAAATATTGATATTTATTGTAACAAATAAATTTTTTTTTATCATTTCAGATTAGAGAAGTGGAACCATTTCGGTTACCCTTTTGTAATGGTCCAACTTTGGAACTCTATATGTACTATTTTCCAAATCAATACAAAGGTTAGCTAAATTTTGGTGAAAGGATAGCATTTTGTTGAGTCAAATTTGTATGTTTGAATACCATTGCTTTAACTATTCCACTGCATTGCATTTATCTTTCTATTAAATTCGAATGTTTCCTTAGAATTAGATTTATAGTTTGTGATCAAACTAGAATTTTGTATTATGATTTGATACAGTTAATTAGGGTGAAATATATTGTTATTATAAGTGTGGGAGATGTCCCTGTGAAATAGATTGATTCATTGTTCTTCATCGTTAATCTTTTAGTCTTGCATTTTCATTTTCATTAGTTGTCCTCGCATTACCATCTTTGGGAATTAATCTTATTGATGAAGTCTCAGAGTTGGCTAGATTTAGAATTCAATCTATCCTGCCTGAGCTATTTCCTATCTAGGTTTAGCTTGGTTTACCTCTTCTGTTCTCGGGTCAAGAACATACCCCTGTTACATTAGGAAAGATCAAAATTCATTGAAGACCATTCATTTAAGGGAGTTGTATATTCTAATTCAAAGGAAAATTTATTATTCATTTACATTTCCCAACTGTTGTATTCGATTGTTTCTTCAATCTTTGGGTACTTTGGAGTTAAAGTGAAGAAGAACAATCTGTTTACCAGTAGGAATCTATCTGACTGTCATCATTAGTTGTCTTTCAAGGTAAAAAGTGTGCCATTTTACTAAATCTATCCACAATGAAATATATGTTGTCCATTCCCTATTTTTTTTGGGTAAACCAACTACAAAATCCATGCTCAGACATTCCCATGGTCTAGTTGGAATGGGAAAAGGTTGGTATAGGCCGGCATTAGTAGATGTTCCTTTGGCCTTCTAACAGATAACACAACTTTCCACATATCTCTTGACATCCAAATTCATCTTGGGCCAAAAGTAGAATCTTTGGACTATTTCTTGAGTTTTATTAACACCAAAATGGCCACTAAGTGCACCATTGTGTTTCTCCTATATTAGATTCTCCCTAATACACCCCCTAGGGACACACAATTGACTCTCTTTAAACAATAGACCTATCTGTAAAGTATACTTAGAGTATTGACTATGAAAGTGATTTTTATACTCTTGACATACCTTGTAAATGTCTGCAAAGTCCTCATCATCATGATACAGGTCTTTGAAGTTATCTATTCCCATACTCTACAATTAAATTTCTTGGATATTCAATGCTCTTTTGGTCAAATCACCTGCAACCTTATGTTAGTAATAACTGAGAGGAGGGGGTGAATCAGTGGCCTAAAAAATTTATCCTTTTAAACTTTAATCCACCAATTAATACACCTCAGATTATTAAGTCCCTGCAAGATGTATGCCTTTGAAATACTTGAAATAAATAAATGTTTGTCAATTTACCTTGTCTGTCCTTATTCTCCTTGATTACCAATAAGCAGTAAAACTTATTTACCGATACTCAATAAATATGCAGAGTATACCAATCAATCCAGAAATGCATATGTGAAATGTAAAATAATAAAGTAATAAACCACACACATAGAAGACATGGATTTTAACGTGGAAACCCTGTTAAGGGAAAAAACCACTGGGACCGGTACCCCAAATTTTCACTCTTCTAAAGTGAGCCCTGTTAGGAGCCAACCCTGTTAAAGGTTACAAACACACTGTTAAGTGCAACCTTGTTAGAGGATTTTTATACATAGGTTGTCACTTAGTATTTGGCATCTACGCTACCATCCTTGAATTAGCCTTTAGACTGTCAATAGGCTTTATGCTAATCTTACTACCATCCTTGAATCAGCCTCCTTCCTAGACTCTCAATAGGATTTAGGTAAGACCAATGCTACTATCATGAATCAACCTTTTTGGTAATTTTTTAGGATATATCTCAATTATAGAAGACGGTTAAGCCCTGCTCTGTTAAGAGACTTAATGATTCAATGGTTAAAATAAAACACAATGACCTATTTCTAATGCAACTTTGAATTGCAAATATTCAGATTTATTTATGTACAATACCTCTCTGATCAATGTATCAATTCAATTCCTTTGTTATTCACACTTTCTGCTCTGTGATAATGTGCTTCACTGTTCGTCGGTGTCTGCAGAATCCTTTAGCTCTCCCTTAGCTTGATTGATCAGGACTGTATGAAACTTATCCTTCACCAGTTTCTCTTCAGTATCTTCTTTCAATTCACTCCCCCGTGTATTTGATTGCTTTTATAAAATTAATTATGCTTGTCTCTTATATAGACATGATATTCCTTAATTCTTGATTCTTGGCATGAAAAACAATCCAGCCAAATTGATTTACGGCTTTAACTCCTGATTTATCTCGTAGTTATCTTCTTGCCAACTGTATAAATTAATTGCTTGACTATGGTAGAATAAAACAAATAAAACAACCAGTTAAGTCTATCCTTAAGCTCTACCAGCTAGATATTTTGTCATTTTCTAATCTCTCTATTCTGTCGGTCAATTCTGCAATTTGTCATCGGTGACAACTGCCAGTTCCATTGGTGCAACTTTAGTTAGCTTTGGGATCTTCGTCCTTCGGGCATCATTGGATCTTTCTCATTGAGAAACACTATTTTCTACTCGTCGGGCATCCTGTGATTATTCTTCATTGGGCAACACTATCTTTTGCTTGTCGGGCATCACTATGTCTTTTTCTCTTTCTTTACCGGTGGTGTGCACTCCGTCGGTGTTGTCTGTCATTCAGTGAATACACAAATTTTATGCATTGCTGAAAGCATAACCTCTATTCCATTAATTTTCTTAAGTCTTTGGAATTATTTACATGGCTGTATAGATGATATCAAGTTGACATCAATGACAATACAAACCATTAACTGATTTAATGTCTTGCATCATCTTCAACTTAACATTATCAAACATTCAATCAGTTACATGTCATCAATCTATCCCTTTGGCATTGATGGAAACATGCTATATTATCACACTATATTATTTCTAATACAACATGAAATACAATTGTTGAGATTCATCAAATTACCAAACAGTTGTTGGAGATTTGATTCTGAGAGTTGATTGTTTGTATGTTTGTCATTGATGACAACATATAATACACAGTAGTAATTTTGTATGAACTTATCTAAATGATGACATGAAGAATTGCATGGATAGATACATGTTGTTGACATGTTTATTATGTTATGTTCATACACACAGACCCAGATATGATGTTTTAGCAAAGTTATGCAATTTTGTTATTAGCAGTTACAATTCTGGAAGTATAACGGTTTAGGGTCGACGTATATAATGTGTTTCATGAGTTGAGCCTATCTTCAGGATATGCGTGTGTATGTGCATGATTAATTATGAATTAATGATATAAATCCAAAGGTGCCAAACATGTTTCAAGATGATTGCAAAGTTATGGTTAATTTGGTGAGGCCGACTTAGTGAAGTGTCGCGTCTATTCAACATTGACTTGCGTGGACTTAATATTGTTTGCGTGCTTAGTTAAGCTGACTAAGATATTTATGAAGTGTTTCTAAGAGATGAAATGACCTTCTAATTTGGAGAAGATACTTATAGTAGTTTAATTGTGATACGCTAAGTGTGAATGATACGAAAAGTGAAGAAAGATGTACAGAGCAGATTATTAGAGTTAATTCATTCATCAAGGGTCTGTGTGAAGAAGAATTGAATGATTATAATACACTGAAACTGATCAAGAAAGTAGGTCTACTCTATAGTTCATCATCAGATATAGTGCATATCTGTTATTCATAAGGTTGTAGCCTTCACCATCAAGCAGTGAGCTTTTGGACAGTGAGTCCACCACCCCTAACAGGGTTATTTGTAAAAGACTCCTAATAGGGTCCGACCCTTAACCAGGTCACTATACTTATTGCATTGTATTGTACAAATTATAACAGGGTTGAAATATCTTCTAACAGGGATTACTACAAACAAGTATAGTTTATTGTGGGTGCTAATTCCCACTGGGGTTTTTACATTTGGTTTCCCCGTAATCAAATTGTGTGTTGAGTACTATGTTATATGATTATACATTTACTTTTTTGTATACTAAAGTTAAAGAAGACAAAAGGACTGAAGTAACTGATAACTGATTCACCCCCCCCCTCTCAGTTATCCTTTGGGACTATTCTAACAATTAGTATTAGAGCCAAGTGCCTTGGAGAAGAATCCTAACAGCTTAAGGTAGATCAAATGTCTTACTTCAGAAAAGAAAGCCCTAAGTTCGATGGAGAGAATTATTTGGATTGGAAAAACAAAATGATAACACATATACAATGTATTGGCTTTGAGATCTTTGAAATTGTCACACAAGAGGTTGTAATTCATCTTTGAAAGACCTTGCAAAGGATGATGCTACCAACAGACAAAAGGACATATTTACACATAATGCAATTACCAAAGAAGCCTTAATCAACACCTTATCTGATAGTGAATTTTCTGAAATCAAGAAAATTGACAAAGCATATACCATATGAAAGTATTTAGAAGACATGTTTGAAGGAGATTTTCAAGTAAAGAATGCATGCAGGAAGACATGAAAGAAGAAATACAACAGTCTTGAGATGTTACCTAAAGAGAACATTAGAGCTTACAATCAAAGGATAAATGAAGCAGTATCCAGAATCAGGAACAATGGTGGTGAAATATCAGAAGAAGATATAATGG